>CM062804.1:378950141-379240079 GCA_031772625.1 Pinus tabuliformis | reverse complement strand
AAAAGATCAAAACCTTCTAAAAAAGGTGTGTGTTTTATTTGTGGTAAATAAGGTCATTATGCTAACGCTTGCAGAGAAAGAAAAGATAAAAAGAAGATGAAGATAATGAATATCTTTTCTACAATACATGATCCACAAGATTGGGATCTCATATCCCACTCTGATGGAGAATATTTTGAAGTTTCAAGTTCTCCAGAATCTTCAGATAGTGAAATCAGGAAATTAACAATTGATTCAGAATCATCTGATTCTGATGAAACATTCATTCCTGATATTAAAATGTTCAGTTTGAATTCCTCAGGAGAGATACAAGCAAAGATTGCAACAGTCAAAGCTGATCTAGCACAGTGAGATCCAGTTCAGTTTACGGCAAGAAGAAGATTGACTGAAAAACTTGAGAATCTTGAGAAACAACTGCCATCCAAAAGGAAAGAAAGATTTTCAGAAGAAGAAAGAGATGATGATGACTTCATCGAGAAAGAGTTCGATTCAATGTTCAGACCTTTGCAGATTTCCATATCTCTAGGTATGAATCAAATTGATGCTCTTAAAAAGAACATCACAGATTTGGAACCTTCAATTCATCATACAAGGTCAGAAATGATACAATTGTCATCCAAACTTCAAATACTTATTTCTAATTATGATGATTGTAATTCTAAATTAACAAGCCTACTGATGAAAAATGTGCCAGTTATTGAAGAGATATCCCCAAAGAAAAATGTTGAGCTTTTTAATGTTATGGGCATCAGAGATAGAGTGGTTATTCCAATAAGAATTAAAGTCCCTAGCATTAAACCTTATACTTTGGATGCTAAAATAGATTCTGGTGCTATGAGTAGCTGCTGCAAATATAAATCCATTCCTCACTATTATTGGCAGCCTACTAAACTCCAATTCAGGGCTATCACTGGTGATTTAATGGAAATAAGTCATATAGCTCCTGAATTTCCTATTTTCTTGAATGATGTCCAGGTTTTTGTCACTTTGTGTAGTTTTGATACTGGTGCTGATGTTCTCTTAGGAGAAGATTTTCTGAAAAAATATTTTCCAGTCACTTTTGGACAAGATTATGTTATATTCTCCACCACTGCTGGTCCTATCACAGTCCCTGCTTCCAGTGATTACAAAATTAATGTGCAGCCTGAAGATCAGGATCCTCTCCAGTATAGTCTGCAAGATCTGACCAAGATTAATAAGATCGTAAAAAAATGCAGAGTTACATGGTCCCAAAACTTTGCAACAAATTTCTGATAAACTTCGTGCAGATTGTACTTCCAGCAGGCCAGATGCCTTTTGGGTAAGAGAAAAGTATTGTGTTGCACTACCTTACCGAGAAGGATATATTCCTAGGCCACAAAAAGCCAGTGAAAATCATATGAGTCCAAAAGAGCAAGAATTATGCAAAGCAGAAATTGAACAATTGTTAGAACAAAAGCTTATTGAACCCTGCAAGAGCCCTTGGGCCTGCCTGGCTTTTTATGTCAATAAGCATAGTGAGCAGAAAAGAGGCAAGAAAAGGCTTGTGATTAATTATAAGGCCTTGAATGATGCTCTTCTTCCTATTCGATATCCTCTGCCTAACAAAGAATTGTTACTTGCTAAGATTGCTAATGCTAATGTGTTTAGCAAGTTTGATCTTAAAGTGGATTTTGGCAGATTGGTATTATTCCTGCTGACAGGTATAAAACAGCCTTCACTGTTCCTCATGGCCAACATCAATGGACCATGATGCCCTTTGGTCTGAGAAATGCTCCATCTGAATTCCAAAAAAGGATGGAAGGCATTTTTGGTGGGGTAGAGTACATTATTGTATATATTGATGATTTGCTTGTATTTAGTAGAGATGTAAATATGCACAAGATCCATTTAGAACAATTCTACCAACTTGTATATAAGCATGGATTAGTACTTTCAGATTCAGAGGAGAAGTTTCAGATTGGGAAAGTCAAGATTGATTACTTGGGTTTACACATGAAAAAAGGACATGTAGAACTCCAGCCACATGTACTAACCCATCTATTGAAGTTTCCTGATATAATTGCCGATGTAAAGACCTTGCAGAGATTTCTTGGATGTCTGAATTATATAAGAAATTTTTATGCCAAACAATCAAGGATACAAAGATATTTCCGAACATACTAAAGAAGAAAGTTGTCAGTTGGACAGATGAAATGACAGCAGCAATAATTAGTATTAAGAGTAAGCTTAACGACTTGCCAAAACTCAAGCTTCCTGATACTAATCTTCCTTTTATACTTGAAACAGATGCTTCTGATCACACTTGGGTTGTCGTTTTGTTACAAAAGCATGGAAGAAAAGAATTGGTTTGTGCCTATTCCTCAGGATCTTTTGATGATACAGAGAAAAAGTATCCTTCTTCTCATAAAGAAATACTTGCAGTAAAGAGAGGAATAAAGAGATTTCACTTGTTCTTGAAAAGTGTTAAATTTATTGTCAGAACAGATCTAAAGCATATGAAACAGATGTTGGCAAACAAAAGATTGTTAGAACAAGGTAGTACCAGAGTACTAAGATGGGCACTATGGCTTGAAGGTTTTGATTTTGATATTATTTACAAATCTGGTGCAGAAAATTATCTTGCTGACATGCTTACCAGAGAAGGTGCTCAAGAAATCAAGGAGATCAAGATGTTCAGACCACTCAATCAGCACGAAGCCTCTACAAGTTAGTCCAGTCATATCGAGTCTAAAAGAGTTAAGTATGTCACAGTCTGTAGTAACTGTCATTATGAGTTTTGTCTAGAGTGTCTATCAAAACAGGTCCGAGTCTTGCCATTATGCTTAAGACAAATCATTTTGCAAAAATGGTTTGAATCTGAGGAGTCTAGATGGCCATATACAAAAGAGTTACCATATAGGATTAGGCCATGGCGTGTTTATTATGCATTGTCTAGGGAACCAGATCCTGTTTATTTTGGGTGTATTCAAAATACTGACTAGACATGGTCAGACTATTTTTCTATTCACCAGAGAGCTAGGATACATGGTTCGGTTAAGGTCATATTTTATGTTGCAGCTATAGATCCCTCTAACAATTGGTGGAGTCCATGGTTTAAGCTATTCATGTTTAGGTATTTTCCTAGAGCTAAAAGTATTTTTGATAGGACTTTTGCTGAGTTTGTCAGAATTTTCCATTGGGAAATGCATGTAGCTGTCCAGAATGATTATATCTTAGAGTTTGAATTCATCCAAAAACACACAATTGTCATTCCTAATGAAGAAGATGAGTCATTTAAGCTTTCTGTAAGATTCAGAGGATTGATATCAGTGGACCCACAAGACAGGCCAACATTCATGTTCACATTCCCGTTCTTTTGTTGTACCAGAGATACAGCACCATATTGGCTAGATGAATCTATCCCATACGAAGTGCTTGCTCCAAATAATGAAGAACTAATTGAGGAATTGATAGAACAAGACCAAATCAGACATGGCCATAATAATCCAGCTGCTCCAGATACACATGCACATGATTATGATGACAGAGCTAACAGCGATTGATTGAAGGGATCAATCAAATGAAATCCTTTCATATCCTGCTTTATTTGTACATATACTGCTCTTTGGTTTCCGTGGGATTTAGTCTGAATAAAATCTCCACTGTGTAATTACTTTATCCTGCTTTATTTGTACATATACTGTTCTTCGGCTTCCATGGGATTTAGTCCGAAAAAAATCTCCATTGTGTAATTACTTTTGTATAAGAGCTGATGTCCTAGATTCCGGCCATCTTTTCATTTCAGAGACGTCATGATTCGGTCCCCATATGGCTTAGCCTACAAGGGACGAGATAACAAGTGGTAGTCCCCACTTGCCCGAATCTTTAGAACTATTCATTACCTTTTGTACAAAGTTCTTTCGTGATAGACATCTTGCATGATGATCTAGCAAAAGTTTGATTCTTCTGGTTTCAAGTTCCCGGTAAAAGCTTTCACTGGATGACCTGCTAGGATATTATAAATACTAGCATTGTAAGCTCATTGAGGGGCATTAGAGTCTTGAGAGTTTTGAGAGGGTCTGAGTAGTGTTAAAGTCTGAGTGAAGTCTCCTGCTCTGCATCTGCGAGAAGTTTTCTCGATCTACTTGCACCACGGAGTTTAACTTTATAGTCTGTATTGTGAGTTTGAGTTCTTTGAGTTTTAGACAAGACGAGATCTCCCTACTCTGCATCTGCGAGAAGTTTTCTCGATCTGCTTGCATCACGGAGCGCTAGTCTCATATATGGATTCTATAATTATCTGAGAAGCGAATATATCTTTTACATCTTTGCACATCTTCGTATCTTTGTATTTATGGTATCAGAGCCATCTGATTCTTTGTCCAAGAGCTGTTTTAAATTGTTTGATTCTTCCATTAAGTAGTATTTGTCTGAGCTACTGTCCACGAGTCTAAGTTTGCGATAAGGTGTTGGTAGAGAGCTGTGAAGGCGAAGGACTGCCATGTTTGCTTTCCGTGTGCACAAAACCTTTGATTCTCCTCTGTTCAGGTGCTTACTCATACTTTCTTTCAATGGCTAGTTATATGAATGAGTTTTCTCTTCAGAAGCCCGAAGACAAAAAGATAGCTCATAAGAATTGATGGTCTTTTATGAATAAGTTTTTAAATAAAACCAGAAATGAAGATGTTCTCTATGATGAAAAATTATTAGTACAAGAGTTTGAACCACAGCCTAACTGGACATTGCCAGAGATTGATATTGATAAACTTTATAAAATGCTTGTTTTCCAGTTTCGAGCTGCTCAGTTATTTAGAATTCTTCCATTAAGTAGTATTTGTCTGAGCTACTGTCCACGAGTCTAAGTTTGCGATAAGGCACTGGTAGAGAGCTGTGAAGGTGAAGGACTACCGTGTTTGCTTTCCTGGTGCACAAAAGCTTTGATTCTCCTCTGTTCAGGTGCTTACTCATACTTTCTTTCAATGGCTGGTTATATGAATGAGTTTTCTCTTCAGAAGCCCGAAGACAGAAAGATAGCTCATAAGAATCGATGGTCTTTTATGAATAAATTTTTAAATAAAACTAGAAATGAAGATGTTCTCTATGATGAAAAAGTATTAGTACAAGAGTTTGAACCACAGCCTAACTGGACATTGCCAGAGATTGATATTGATAAACTTTATAAAATGCCTATTTTCCAGTCTCGAGCTGCATAGTTATTTAGATTTACATCTGTGAATATTCCTATTTCCACTGGCCAGTCTGTACATCAAATCCCACTAATACAGCCAGAAAATATCAAATGGGGTTTAGAAAATGGTTATAGATATATCCATATCGGTATCATACAATTTGGAATTAATCCTCTAGTCCGTCCTAGTCTAAATACTTCATGCTTGACATGTGTCCTTGATACAAGAATGAATAACTTCGACGACGCTTTATTGGGAGGATTCCAAAGTCCCCTCAATAATGGCCCTGTTTGGTCATCAGTTATCCCCAGGTATCAAGTTTCATTGATAGACCCTTATATCAATGAATTCTTGAATGCTTATATTCTGTTTTATGGTTTTGACGTTGCCCCACGGTCACAGATTTCTCAGCTTCATGCTTCTATATGGTTGAGATTTGTCTCCACCTCCATGCCTCCTCTGAATCCAAAGTTAGCTGGTAGAGCTTTAAAAGAAGGTGTTATTGTTGGCCCTGGTAACACTGTCCCCTACAGATTGGTTTTGCAGAATGTACTCTTCCAGATGAATGGAATAGTACTTATATTCCACTTTCACAGAAATATCCTCAACTGCAAACATCTAAAGTTCCTCCGAAATTGTCTCTCGTCCATCATCCCGACGGATCCTCTGGTCTTAAATTTACGACTCCTTCACTTACTAGATCTATGTCATCCTTCCCTAGATCTACAATTTTGAGTGGTAGGAATCCACATATACCCTCTGTTCCACATATACCCTGTGTTCCCAGAAGTTTATCATCAACACATTCTGCTCCAAGAGAGGATCATAGAAAATCCACCTCTCATAAACCTGATGATTGTCAGTTCTGTGTTCCATCTTCATCTTCTACATTCCAGACTGATGAATCCCCTAGCTCTGAAGTCTTTATACCTAATATCAAAAGTTTCTCACTTCCAAGAGCTCAGTCAGAAGTTACTGCAAAAATACCAGAAATATATTTAGAATCTGGAAATTCTAGAAGGACATTTAGCAATGGAACGAAGAAAGCAGATTTCCAATGGTTATCTATGAGAGCAATTTCTGATCCAGATCAGAACGAAAATGAAAAGCTGCATAATTATACAAACTACCAAATAGTTTGTATGCTTCAGAATATTGATGATATAGCCCGAGATGTTTTAGAAATTAAAGAGCACATCAAAAAGATGCATACTGGTTATATTGAGACATTGGGAATCCAAGATACACACACACACAAAATTTAAATAATATTCAGTCAAACATGGGTATCATCTCCAAGTCTTTGGAACATCTTACAAATGCACTCCCCACTCCTGCTTCTCCACCTCGTTATAGAGAAGTAGATGTCTTAAGTTCAAAGCTTAAATTCTCCTCCAATTCTGATGAATCAAAGCAAATCTTTTTTAAAGGGGTAGAGAATATAGATAAAGCCGGACTTGAGAAGATCCAGAAAGGAATCAATCTAGCTAGAGAAAAGACAGAGTTGATGAAGAATAGACTAGCTGATCTTCCTTCTGTTGAAAGTCTAAGACTGCCAAAGAACTATGTCAGCCTATTTCTTTGATGAAACAAAATGGCCAACCATCTGCTCCTACAATAATGGCCACGTCAGGAGTAACTGGTGAGAAAACACAAGGTGAATCAAGTTCTAAAAGAGATAGAAGTGATTCTTTTTTCCATTCGAACAAAGGAAAAAGAGGTGCTGGTGATACCAATGCACATGAAGCATCAGCATCTAGCCCGTTCAGCAGATATACTGAAAATCTGCAATCTATACCTATAAGGCTAGACAATCCTGCTTCGAGAGGATATGGAAATTCATTGTTAGTAAATATTGATTGCCTTGATTATAATGAAGTAATTGCTGTTTTTCATAATGTCCATGCTTGGGCATTACTGAGGAAACCTGAAGCCAAAGTATCATGGTCTCATGTAGTTACTCAAATTGTATGGTCTTTTACTGGCATACTAAAGCAATGGTGGGAAAGGCTTGCAGAGGAAGAGAAAGATCAAATAGTTGAACATAGTACTGATCCATTAAGAGCACTGTTTGAAGCTTTAAAACATGAATTTGTTGGATTAGTCCCTGAAGATTCAGCCCATCATTCACAGCTATTTCTCTCCCAGAAGTTATGCGACATTGATTACTTGCAAGAGTATTTTTGTGTTATGCAAAAACTTTTGTATCAGGCTAGTGATCCACATAATGTTGCCTATCTGAGATATTACATCCAGTCTATGCCTGGTAAAATTCCTGATCTAATTAACCAGTACATAGCAGATCATAAAGTGAATTTGGAAGGACAATCATTTGCAGCTATTCACCAATTGATTGTCACAATATTGCAGAAAGAATGTGCAGAGAGCAAAGCCAAGAAGAATTTTTCAAAACATATGCACTTTAGCACAAAGCTTTGCAATAATTTCAAAGAAACCTATAATTTTGGTTGTCACAAGAAAAGTGAAAGAAAGGTTTCTAAAAAGCAAAGTTTGATAACTCTTGCTCCTGCAAGGCTGATAAATACTTTCCTAAAAAGAAAAAATTCTTTCCTTCCAAAAGATCATTTAAAGGACGAAGGGTAGTATTTAGGAAAAGATCAAAACCTTCTAAAAAAGGTGTGTTTTATTTGTGGTAAAGAAGGTCATTATGCTAACGCTTGCAGAGAAAGAAAAGATAAAATGCAGATGAAGATAATGAATATCTTTTCTACAATACATGATCCACAAGATTGGGATCTCATATCCCACTCTGATGGAGAATATTTTGAAGTTTCAAGTTCTTCTCCAGAATCTTCAGATAGTGAAATCAGGAAATTAACAATTGATTCAGAATCATCTGATTCTGATGAAACATTCATTCCTGATATTAAAATGTTCAGTTTGAATTCCTCAGGAGAGATACAAGCAAAGATTGCAGCAGTCAAAGCTGATCTAGCACAGTTAGATCCAGTTCAGTTTACGGCAAGAAGAAGATTGACTGAAAAATTTGAGAATCTTGAGAAACAACTGCCATCCAAAAGGAAAGCAAGATTTTCAGAAGAAGAAAGAGATGATGATGAGTTCATCGAGAAAGAGTTCGATTCAATGTTCAGACCTTTGCAAATTTCCGTATCTCCAGGTATGAATCAAATTGATGCTCTTAAAAAGAAGATCACAGATTTGGAATCTTCAATTCATCATACAAGGTCAGAAATGATACAGTTGTCATCCAAACTTCAAATACTTATTTCTGATTATGATGATTGTAATTCTAAATTAACAAGCCTACTGATGAAAAATGTGCCAGTTATTGAAGAGATATCCCCAAAGAAAAATGTTGAGCTTTTTAATGTTATGGGCATCGAAGATAGAGTGGTTATTCCAATAAGAATTAAAGTCCCTAGCATTAAACCTTATACTTTGGATGCTCAAATAGATTCTGGTGCTATGAGTAGCTGCTGCTAATATAAAGCCATTCCTCATTATTATTGGCAGCCTACTAAACTCCAATTCAGGGCTATCACTGGTGAATTAATGGAAATAAGTCATATAGCTCCTGAATTTCCTATTTTCTTGAATGATGTCCAGGTTTTTGTCACTTTGTATAGTTTTGATACTGGTGCTGATGTTCTCTTAGGACAAGATTTTCTGAAAAAATATTTGCCAGTCACTTTTGAAAAAGATTATGTTATATTCTCCACCACTGCTGGTCCTATCACAGTCCCTGCTTCCAGTGATTACAAAATTAATGTGCAGCCTGAAGATTAGGATCCTCTCCAGTATAGTCTACAAGATTTGACCAAGATTAATAAGATCGTAAAAAATGCAGAGTTACATGGTCCCAAAACTTTGCAACAAATTTCTGATAAACTTCGTGCAGATTGTACTTCCAGTAGGCCAGATGCCTTTTGGGTAAGAGAAAAGTATTGTGTTGCACTACCTTACCGAGAAGGATATATTCCTAGGCCACAAAAAGCCAGTGCAAATCATATGAGTCCAAAAGAGCAAGAATTATGCAAAGCAGAAATTGAACAATTATTAGAACAAAAGCTTATTGAACCCTGCAAGAGCCCTTGGGCCTGCCCGGCTTTTTATGTCAATAAGCATAGTGAGAAGAAAAGAGGCAAGAAAAGGCTTGTGATTAATTATAAGGCCTTGAATGATGCTCTTCTTCCTATTCGATATCCTCTGCCTAACAAAGAATTGTTACTTGCTAAGATTGCTAATGCTAATGTGTTTAGCAAGTTTGATCTTAAAAGTAGATTTTGGCAGATTGGTATTATTCCTACTGACAGGTATAAAACAGCCTTCACTGTTCCTCATGGCCAATATCAATGGACCGTGATGCCCTTTGGTCTGAAAAATGCTCCATCTGAATTCCAAAAAAGGATGGAAGACATTTTTGGTGGGGTAGAGTACATTATTGTATATATTGATGATTTGCTTGTATTTAGTAGAGATGTAAATATGCACAAGATCCATTTAGAACAATTCTACCAACTTGTATATAAGCATGGATTAGTACTTTCAGATTCAGAGGAGAAGTTTCAGATTGGGAAAGTCAAGATTGATTACTTGGGTTTACACATAGAAAAAGGACATGTAGAACTCCAGCCACATGTACTAACCCATCTATTGAAGTTTCCTGATATAATTGCCGATGTAAAGACCTTGCAGAGATTTCTTGGATGTCTGAATTATATAAGAAATTTTTATGCCAAACAATCAGAGGATACAAAGATACTGCTGAACAGACTAAAGAAGAAAGTTGTCAGTTGGACAGATGAAATTGTTACACAGTAATTTGTCACTGTCTCCCTGTGTGTCACCCTACTGTGTCAGGAGTTCACAATAATCAAGTTCATGCCTTCTGAACTGGCCAAAAACCCACTTTTCCAAAGTTTTCCTCATCAGCGCGTCTGTTTCTAAAATATCCGCGATGACTGACGCTTCATAACAGACCGCGTGCGCTGCCAGCGCGGAAGCACACGACTTTTCCGCGCTGATCGGATTTCATTACCAGCGCATCCTCTGCTTGTATTTACCGGCGCTGACATGGCCCTTTCCATTATGTATTTGCGATGTCAGCGCGCCAGACCAGTTATGCACCCGCGCTGATCCAGTTTTGGCGAATTTGTTCCAACAGCCAGCCTTCCAGATAACTCCAGACTTGGTTGTTGGCCTTGTGAGTATCGACTCCCTTCTATGGCATGTCTGTTCGACCCTTTGCAACTACTTCCCTTGAAGATAAGCTCATCCTTCCACCCTTTTAGGAGGCTCCTTCTCCTATATAAACTTCCACCATTACCATGAGCAGCTAGTTTGGAATAGCTTGGATTGTGTAGAGCTTATAGTGCTCAGATTGCTGCTACTATAGGTAATTGGTGTGATAAGTGTGGAAGTGCTTGATAGCTTAGGGAAGGTTGTTTTGTGTTGCTTGTGTGAGAGAGAGAGTTTCTTGTCTTGGGAGAATCATTTCCAAAGGTGAATGCTTGAGACACTTGCTGACTGGCCCCTCCTGAGAAGGATACTGACGTTAGAACATTTGGTTGTACTCTTCTCTGCTTGATTAATAATAGATGACTACTATTATTGTTCCATTCTCATTTGTCTATGCAATGGTTAAATTTGAATTACATCCTTTCTGACTGATGTATGGTTTCTTTTATTAGATTTCACGCTTGTGTTTGTTTCCTCTTCGTGTGTGCAGGTGTCTACTCGCGGAGATCACGGAGGATCGTGACCAGCCAAAGCGAAGGAGCAAAGGTGGCATTTCTTCATCAAACAACAGCGCTCGAATCCAAGTAGGTGCTCTTTACCTCTTGTTTAATTGCAATTAGGAACTTGCATAGTAGCATTGACTGATTATTGCTAGACCCATTCTGGGCTAGTAGGGATCGCCTCTATCCGTAGAGGGGATTTACCTCTCCAACAATTTGGCGACTCCGCTGGGGAGTTCAGCCTTTTGTCTCTTGTGTCCATTCTTGTGTTTGAATTTGATTGTTCTCTCTTTGCAAGATTTGGGGATTGATTCTCTGCTTGTATACTTCCTGGGTCCATCTGGGAAGTGTCTTAATTGGTTAAAGGATTCCTACCTTTGGTTTGGGAGTTTTTGCTTTGATTCTACTCGTTTTTTACCCTCAGCGCGGTTTAATTCAAAACAGACGCGCTGACGTCGCATACCTGCTTCTTTGTTTTCCCTGTCATCGCTCCTGTATGATTAACAGTCGCGCTGACCTCGTTTTTGAGACAGCGCGCTTTATCTATGTGCTTCCGTGCTGACGGCGCAAAGTTGCTACAGGCCTTCTCTTGTCAGCGCCGAGTTGCTGAAGGCCACCCGCGCTGATCCTGTAGAGTTCATTTTTGTCCAAATTAGCCTCCTGAACCTGTTGCTTTGGCTTTCCCCTTTTCTTTCCACTTGGTCTATGACTTGTTTTTCATTTCCTGAACTTTGAGCTACTTGTTTGCGAAGTCTTGTTCCACAGGGTTTCGTTTTTGCTCATTTTTAGGTTTTGCAAATACCTTCCTCTTTGCTTTCGCTGCTTGGTTTGTATTTCCGCCATCACTTTTACAGTTGCTGGATTGTGTTGAATCTCTAATTAACTGGTTGGAACTCTCATCCTCCGGGTGTTTGCTTTTCTCCGTTGATTTCGCACTATAGCCCTAGGGCATCTAGTGGTCGTGTGTGTGTCAAGCCTTCCATAGGGATCTTGTTCTCTTGTTTGACCAGCCAACTTCAGATTTGTTTTTTACACTTGTTCAGTGATTGTTGAAGTGTTTTTTGGTTGTGTTTCCGAGCGGTTTTTTCTTCTTCCTTGCTTGAATTCCCTTTTGTCTTGCCGAGCTTAGATCACATAGCTCATGCGGAACTTGGTTTTTCCTTTTGATTTGGAGATCTTTTTTGGATGTTTTGGGAACTTTGTGTGCTTTCATTAAGTGATTTGCTTGGTGTTCCTGTTTCTCAAAATTCATTGTAAGTACATTATGTCATTAAAAAGAAAATCGAACTAAAATCTTTTGCATTCAATAGTTAATCAAAGGAAAGAGCATTTTGTTGATTTGTATTATCAAAAGAAAAGTTTCATTTCTTGGTCATTAGCTGCATTAGATTGTTTGATTGTTTGATTTCATTTTGTTTGATTGAAAGCTCTTAACCTTCTCATAGTTAGAATTCATCGAACAAAATGGTATTCTTTGGCATATAGCTTGCATCTAGGAAATTGTGAGAGACCATACGATAGGGCCTGAAATCGAAACTTAAATTCAAGATCAACCATAAAATGAACTGAATTAACCTAAAAACGCATTGGAACTAAACGCAAACATCTAGAGGTCTAGGTTAGAGACGTGTTCCGGCGTCTTTAAACATAGTCACTGTTGTTTCACATTATGGTTGGGTGATTCCTCCTTCTGTGACTCGATAGTGGTCTAACACGGACTGTGCTCCCATGTACCGTCGCGTATATAGGGAGACCCCACTAGGCTTTTATCCTTTATCCATAGGAAGTCGAGTCTGCCGCCTTGTGAACCGTAACGCACCGAACACAGCATTCGGGAAGATTGACTGCAGTACGGAAAGTCCTTGGCTCTCATACGATTGCTAAGGTGTATAAGCAGTTTTACGGGTCGCTTGGTAAACCCTATACCTAGAGTCTCCAGAGCAGTCACTTTTGATCCTTTTCGGACTCCCTAAATGAAAAGGTGCCTGTGAGCGTCTTGTCACTTTGTGCTCATTAAACATTCGAAGGAGACTGGAGTCATCTTTTCGTCCTTTTCTCGACTCTTGAAACATGAAAAGGTCAAGTTTGGTTCTTGTGTCTTAAAATTAATTTGGCTACGATAACATTCCCTGGTTAGATCTTGTGTGCGTTAGCTTGAGTAGGTTTCGTTTTCGCTTGCTATGGCCACTTTTCCGGGATTCACTAACCCGGGTTCCCCCTCTGATGGGAATCCAGGACAATTCCCTCCTCTTGGGAATGTTGGTGCTCCGTATATGGCGACGTTGTCCCTACCGGGGTTAACTGTCGGGTTGCCTGTGTGGTTGTTCTCAACCTCTTTGGTCCCTACCGTATCGGCTGTTAGTTCATCAGTCCCTCCACCTGAACAATGTCATGTTGATCTTAAGGTGGATCTATCCCCTTCGACGCCTACTTCTACGTCGTCCTCTTATACTTCGCCTGGTGAAAGTCTCGATTCGCATAATCAGGTAGCTAAGAAGCAGAAGAAGAAGACCAAGAAGAAGAAGGCTCATAAGGGAGAGCTTACACACACAGGCCCCCCCTCAAGTCCAGCTATCCACTCCAGTATACCTGAAGTCGGGTCACCTTCTGCTCCCCCGCGGAAGGTCAAGTTTCCTTGTCGATTATGCAAGGGGGACCATCTGCTTCGTGATTGTCCTGGCATTCCCAGGGTATTAGAAGTTTGGTCTCACGATCCGGCCCGCCCTTCATCATCCACTGATGATCATGGCGATGCTACCTCATCAGTTGGGAATGGTAAGGAGAAAGGGAAGCTTCGATTCCCCTGTCGACTTTGCGAAGGTAGTCATTCCCTTCACCTTTGTCCGCTCATGGATAAAGCCTCCGCTGTGTTGGAAAGTCTTGCTGCTCCTCCGAATCCATTTCCCGCTGGTTATCAACGTCTTTCTATAGCTGTAGATCGCCCCCCAGTTGACAAAGAGATCACTTCAGATTCCCCTTTTGTCCAGGCCCCTCTTCCCGAACCTGGTTGTTCCCAGCCTGTTCTAGACCCGCCGTCGGTCGGGAAGGGTGTTGATTCGAGTTCACCTCCTCTCAAGCACTCTGTTTCGGAAGAGAAAAATTCTCATGTTCTTCTCGTCTCCTCAGATTCTCTTGAGCTTGATAAAGGTTCTCCTGAAACCGCTCCGGAGAATTTAGATTCAGTTCTTTCCGAGTAGGAGGGCAACCATATGGTTCCCCCACCAAGTAGTTCGGTCATCTCCTTTGATTGGATTCATTTGACTACCCCTCCCCTTCCGTCCCATGTGCCTTTCTGGGTCACCGCCTATGCTCGCAATCAAGCGCTGCCCGGCACTGTGTTAGACGAAGGAGCATCGGTTAGTCTCATGCCCGTTACTACTTGGTGAGCTTTGGGTTCCCCATCGCTTGTACCTGTCGCACCACATCTCACCGCGTTTGACGGAGGAACGAGTCAGCCATTTAGGGATCCTTCCGAAGTTTCCTATCACTTTGGGGGGCAAGACTGTCTATATAGACATCTCAGTTACCCAAGGTTCTTTAGACTTCAGTCTTCTCCTTGGTCGTGATTATGTGTATGCCATGGGAGCCCTTGTTTCTTCACTTTTCCATGTGGTTTGTTTTCCACACGATGGAAGAATTCTGAAGTTCGATCAATTATCGTTCGTTCATCCACAAGCCCCTCCGGCACACTCGTCCTTCCCTCCTGGCTTTCACCCACAAGTTGCATCTGCCTCGCCGCAAATCAACTACGTGGCCACCTACCCCGTGCCTGGATCCAGTGATGCTGCCATCGTGCATTTTGTCCTGGGGGCATTGGGCCCTGACTTCCAAGATGTTTCCCTTCCACCGGGAGTGGCAATCTTGGAAGCCCCGACTTTCTATTCATTATGATGAAGTTCGGGTGGAGCATAGTTCACTTTCCTATGTCAAGCTCCTTAAAAAAATGAAACTGGGTCTGGTCGGAGCATAGTTCATTTTCCTATGTCAAGCTCCCTAAAAAATGAAATTGGGTCTGGTTGGAGCATAGTTCCTTTCCGGTGTCAAGCTCCTTAAAAAAATGAAACTGGGTCTAGTGGAGCATAGTTCCTGATCTTGTGTCAAGCTCGTTAAAACATGAAACAAGGGTTATGAGGATAGTTCTTTTAGTGTGTCAACCTCATTAAAAAATGAAACACCTCCCTTTCAAAATCGAGTCTTTTGATTAAGATCTCGTAAAATACAAGTCGAGTCTTTCATCGATCTCAAGAGTGAACCTTCATTCCATCCACTTTGTTGAATGCAATGAAGCTTGGGGGGCATGTACCTCGATTCGCGTCATTATGTTGGGGGCATGCGAACTTATAACAAGCATAGTTTTTCGTTTCAAGCTTGTGTAAACATGAAACCGAGTCCAAGCAAAGTTCTCCATGGTTCAAGCTTGTGTAAAAATGAACCCATACCCATTTTACATCTCGTTATTGCTATCTTTATCTACTAAATTCTGCTAGATGAGCCTTGGTTGTTTCATTCCATTGCTACCATCTCCTTGGCTGATCATATGCTCTCACTTGGTTGTTTATCCTTTCCTGAGGAACCACAACGATGAGTGGTTTTATTAGCCAGCCTCTTAACCATTACATGTTTTGAACAGTTCCACCATTACCGGAACCAGTTGCTACCCTTTATACCACTCGTTCCTCTAGGACGAGTCTCTTTTAAGCTCTTTTCTGACTCGTAAAATGTGAAAAGATTGCCGAGTATTTTTCCCTTTTTGACTCGTTAAAGAGAATAAAAATGGAGGTCTGCTTTCAGCTCTTTTCTGACCGTTTAAAGATGAAAAGATTGCCGAGTCCCCCTCTCGACTCGTTAAAAAAATGAGAGGCAGTCGCCTTTAAAGCTCTTTTTTCAACCGTTTAAACTCAAAAAGATTGCCGGGTTTTTGTCGTTTCGAACTCGTTATTTGGCTCCAAAACGACGTACTTCTGACCGCTTTTCTACTTTTTCGGGTCGAAGTCACTACTTACGAAAAGTACTCCTCGATCGTAATGGTCAGGCGGTTCTTTCGAGCATTGTTTTATACTTTTCCGGGCTCAAGAGACACAACTTTACGAAAAAGGACCCCCCTGGAGTTTTCTTTTCCGTTGTCTTTTCAGACTCTCTAAACAGGAAAAGACGCCGAGTTTTTCCTTTGTCAGTCTCGTTAAACACTTGATGACATCGGGCATCGTCGAAATGACACTCTTCAAGCATATGCTATCCCCGTCAAGCTTGTCATCCAAAAATAACCGGGGTACCTGCCAGAAATGGTGGGGAAAATGGAACTGCAATTGTCGCGTCGGCAGTATATTGCTCTTGAACATGGCACTGGTCTGCGTTCGTGTCAGGTGGGAATTTCTCATTTTGTTTCACAACTAACCTCCGTGGGTACGGGTTATCCTATTTGACCTCTCATTTTCTCATTGCCGTCGTCATCATACCCTCTGCTCATTTGATGTCAAATACTGCCAAACCCACTGTCGTGCCGCCGATATGTTCAAGAGAAGTTGACCTCTGCAATAATACAACCTCATCTGCTATCTCACACAAATCATTTTACCTCTGTCTCGTGTCGATGATGTGGGAAACATTATGGCCCACCTTCGATCAAGGTCACTTCCTGTCGACTTCAGCTCATTATCCGGGAAGGTGACTTAGAGACTCCCTTCAGGTGCCTTAGAGCCTGCATGCCTCAATGGAAGGTTCTTTGTGTTCGACGCGAGGTTTACATCATTGGCCTCTGATCGAATGATTCCATGGGTGTTCGACACCAGCTCATTGATTCACACACCGTGGATTGTACCTATAGTACCTTGAGGACTATTGTCATTATTGGTGGTACCTCTCGCGTCTGTTAACAGTTCTCATCATTGGCTGGTAATCAGACGATGTTCATGCATGTTCGACTTCAACTCATGTATTCACATGCTTGGACTTGTACTTTGTTCGGGTCGGGACGGAGCGCAAGACCCTGGATCTCTGTCTGTTATGGTCCAGGTTGCGATTTTGTGGATGATCATTACATGACTCATTGATGGATGGTTGCGCCCATACCTGAGTCTTCATGGATGGCTGTGACCATGCCTTATCATTATTCTGGTCTCTTTAGCTGGGTGGCTGCGTCCATTCCACAGACCTTTTCGCATGTCTTTCAGATGGCTGCGCCCATGCCTAGACTGCATGTACTTGATTATCAGAGATATTCGGTCCTTCCTGGTGGTGTTCCCGTTTGGCGAGTTTCGTAAAGCATTTCACCCCTCCCACTCTCTCGGTCTTCATGATTTAGGGGGCATCTGTTACACAGTAATTTGTCACTGTCTCCCTGTGTGTCACCCTACTGTGTCAGGAGTTCACAATAATCAAGTTCATGCCTTCTGAACTAGCCAAAAACCCACTTTTCCAAAGTTTTCCTCATCAACGCGTCTATTTCTAAAATATCCGCGATGACTGGCGCTTCATAACAAACTGCGTGCGCTGCCAGCGCGGAAGCACACGACTTTTCCGCGCTGATCGTATTTCATGACCAGCGCATCCTCTGCTTGTATTTACCCGCGCTGACATGGCCCTTTCCATTATGTATTTGCGACGTCAGCACGCCAGACCAGTTATGCACCCGCGCTGATCCAGTTTTGGCGAATTTGTTCCAACAGCCAGCCTTCCAGATAACTCCAGACTTGGTTGTTGGCCTTGTGAGTATCGACTCCCTTCTATGGCATGTCTGTTCGACCCTTTGCAACTACTTCCCTTGAAGATAAGCTCATCCTTCCACCCTTTTAGGAGGCTCCTTCTCCTATATAAACTTCCACCATTACCATGAGCAGCTAGTTTGGAATAGCTTGGATTGTGTAAAGCTTATAGTGCTCAGATTGCTGCTACTATAGGTAATTGGTGTGATAAGTGTGGAAGTGCTTGATAGCTTAGGGAAGGTTGTTTTGTGTTGCTTGTGTGAGAGAGAGAGTTTCTTGTCTTGGGAGAATCATTTCCAAAGGTGAATGCTTGAGACACTTGCTGACTGGCCCCTCCTGAGAAGGATACCGACGTCAGAACATTTGGTTGTACTCTTCTCTGCTTGATTAATAATAGATGGCTACTATTATTGTTCCATTCTCATTTGTCTATGCAATGGTTAAATGTGAATTACATCCTTTCTGACTGATGTATGGTTTCTTTTATTAGATTTCACACTTGTTTTTGTTTCCTTTTCGTGTGTGCAGGTGTCTATTCGCGGAGATCGCGGAGGATCATGACCAGCCAAAGCGAAGGAGCGAAGGTGGCATTTCTTCATCAAACAACAGCGCTGGAATCCAAGTAGGTGCTCTTTACCTCTTGTTTAATTGCAATTAGGAACTTGCATAGTAGCATTGACTGATTGTTGCTAGACCCATTCTGGGCTAGTAGGGAACGCCTCTATCCCTAGAGGGGATTTACCTCTCCAACAATTTGGCGACTCCGCTGGGGAGTTCAGCCTTTTGTCTTTTGTGTCCATTCTTGTGTTTGAATTTGATTGTTCTCTCTTTGCAAGATTTGGGGATTGATTCTCTACTTGTAGACTTCCTGGGTCCATCTGGGAAGTGTCTTAATTGGTTAAAGGATTCCTACCTTTGGTTTGGGAGTTTTTGCTTTGATTCTACTCGTTTTTTACCCTCAGCGCGGTTTAATTCAAAACAGACGCGCTGACGTCGCATACCTGCTTATTTGTTTTCCCTGTCATCGCTCCTGTATGATTAACAGTCGCGCTGACCTCGTTTTTGAGACAGCGCGCTTTATCTATGTGCTTCCGCGCTGACGGCGCAAAGTTGCTACAGGCCTTCTCTTGTCAGCACCGAGTTGCTGAAGGCCACCCGCGCTGATCCTGTAGAGTTCATTTTTGTCCAAATTAGCCTCCTGAACCTGTTGCTTTGGCTTTCCCCTTTTCTTTCCACTTGGTCTATGACTTGTTTTTCATTTCCTGAACTTTGAGCTACTTGTTTGCGAAGTCTTGTTCCACAGGGTTTCGTTTTTGCTCATTTTTCGGTTTTGCAAATACCTTCCTCTTTGCTTTCGCTGCTTGGTTTGTATTTCCGCCATCACTTTTACAGTTGCTGGATTGTGTTGAATCTCTAATTGACTGGAACTCTCATCCTCCGGGTGTTTGCTTTTCTCCGTTGATTTCGCACTATAGCCCTAGGGCATCTAGTGGTCGTGTGTGTGTCAAGCCTTCCGTAGGGATCTTGTTCTCTTGTTTGACCAGCCAACTTCAGATTTGTTTTTTACACTTGTTCAGTGATTGTTGAAGTGTTTTTTGGTTGTGTTTCCGAGCGGTTTTTGCTTCTTCCTTGCTTGAATTCCCTTTTGTCTTGCCGACCTTAGATCACATAGCTCGTGCGGAACTTGGTTTTTCCTTTTGATTTGGAGATCTTTTTTGGATGTTTTGGGAACTTTGTGTGCTTTCATTAAGTGATTTGCTTGGTGTTCCTGTTTCTCAAAATTCATTGTAAGTACATTATGTCATTAAAAAGAAAATCGAACTAAAATCTTTTGCATTCAATAGTTAATCAAAGGAAAGAGCATTTTGTTGATTTGTATTATCAAAAGAAAAGTTTCATTTCTTGGTCATTAGCTGCATTAGATTGTTTGATTGTTTGATTTCATTTTGTTTGATTGAAAGCTCTTAACCTTCTCATAGTTAGAATTCATCGAACAAAATGGTATTCTTTGGCATATAGCTTGCATCTAGGAAATTGTGAGGCTCCTTCTCCTATATAAACTTCCACCATTACCATGAGCAGCTAGTTTGGAATAGCTTGGATTGTGTAGAGCTTATAGTGCTCAGATTGCTGCTACTATAGGTAATTGGTGTGATAAGTGTGGAAGTGCTTGATAGCTTAGGGAAGGTTGTTTTGTGTTGCTTGTGTGAGAGAGAGAGTTTCTTGTCTTGGGAGAATCATTTCCAAAGGTGAATGCTTGAGACACTTGCTGACTGGCCCCTCCTAAGAAGGATACCGATGTCAGAACATTTGGTTGTACTCTTCTCTGCTTGATTAATAATAGATGACTACTATTATTGTTCCATTCTCATTTGTCTATGCAATGGTTAAATGTGAATTACATCCTTTCTGACTGATGTATGGTTTCTATTATTAGATTTCACGCTTGTGTTTGTTTCCTCTTCGTGTGTGCAGGTGTCTATTCGTGGAGATCACGGAGGATCGTGACCAGCCAAAGCGAAGGAGCGAAGGTGGAATCTCTTCATCAAACAACAGCGCTGGAATCCAAGTAGGTGCTCTTTATCTCTTGTTTAATTGCAATTAGGAACTTGCATAGTAGCATTAACTGATTGTTGCTAGACCCATTCTGGGCTAGTAGGGATCGCCTCTATCCGTAGAGGGGATTTACCTCTCCAACAGAAATGACAACAGCAGTAATTAGTATTAAGAGTAAGCTTAACGACTTGACAAAACTCAAGCTTCCTGATACTAATCTTCCTTTTATACTTGAAACAGATGCTTCTGATCACACTTGGGCTGTCGTTTTGTTACAAAAGCATGGAAGAAAAGAATTGGTTTGTGCCTATTCCTCAGGATCTTTTGATGATACAGAGAAAAAGTATCCTTCTTCTCATAAAGAAATACTTGCAGTAAGGAGAGGAATAAAGAGATTTCACTTGTTCTTGAAAAGTGTTAAATTTATTGTCAGAACAGATCTAAAGCATATGAAACAGATGTTGGCAAACAAAAGATTGTTAGAACAAGGTAGTACCAGAGTACTAAGATGGGCACTATGGCTTGAAGGTTTTGATTTTGATATTATTTACAAATCTGGTGCAGAAAATTATCTTGCTGACATGCTTACCAGAGAAGGTGCTCAAGAAATCAAGGAGATCAAGATGTTCAGACCACTCAATCAGCACGAAGCCTCTACAAGTCAGTCCAGTCATATCGAGTCTAAAAGAGTTAAGTATGTCACAGTCTGTAGTAACTGTCATTATGAGTTTTGTCTAGAGTGTCTATCAAAATAGGTCCGAGTCTTGCCATTATGCTTAAGACAAATCATTTTGCAAAAATGGTTTGAATCTGAGGAGTCTAGATGGTCATATACAAAAGAGTTACCATATAGGATTAGGCCATGGCGTGTTTATTATGCATTGTCTAGGGAACCAGATCCTGTTTATTTTGGGTGTATTCAAAATACTGACTGGACATGGTCAGACTATTTTTCTATTCACCAGAGAGCTAGGATACATGGTTCGGTTAAGGTCATATTTTATGCTGCAGCTATAGATCCCTCTAACAATTGGTGGAGTCCATGGTTTAAGCTATTCATGTTTAGGTATTTGCCTAGAGCTAAAAGTATTTTTGATAGGACTTTTGCTGAGTTTGTCAGAATTTTCCATTGGGAAATGCATGTAGCTGTCCAGAATGATTATGTCTTAGAGTTTGAATTCATCCACAAACACACAATTGTCATTCCTAATGAAGAAGATGAGTCCTTTAAGCTTTCTGTCAGATTCAGAGGATTGATATCAGTGGACCCACAAGACAGGCCAACATTCATGTTCACATTCCCGTTCTTTTGTTGTACCAGAGATACAGCACCATATTGGCTAGATGAATCTATCCCATACGAAGTGCTTGCTCCAAATAATGAAGAACTAATTGAGGAATTGGTAGAACAAGACCAAATCAAACTTGGCCATAACAATCCAGCTGCACCAGATACACATGCACATGATTATGATGACAGAGCTAACAGCGATTGATTGAAGGGATCAATCAAATGAAATCCTTTCATATCCTGCTTTATTTGTACATATACTGCTCTTTGGTTTCCGTGGGATTTAGTCCGAATAAAATCTCCACTGTGTAATTACTTTATCCTGCTTTATTTGTACATATATTGTTCTTCGGTTTCCGTGGGATTTAGTCCGAATAAAATATCCACTGTGTAATTACTTTTGTATAAGAGCTAATGTCCTAGATTCCAACCATCTTTTCATTTTAGAGACATCATGATTCGGTCCCCATATGGCTTAGCTTCCAAGGGACGAGATAACAAGTGGTAGTCCCCACTTGCCCAAATATTTAGAACTATTCATTACCTTTTGTACAAAGTTCTTTCGTGATAGACATATTACATGATGATCTAGCGAAAGTTTGATTCTTCTGGTTTCAAGTTCCCGGTAAAAGCTTTCATCGGATGACCTGCTAGGATATTATAAATACTAGCACTGTAAGCTCAATTAGGGGCATTAGAGTCTTGAGAGTTTTGAGAGGGTCTGAGTAGTGTTAAACTCTGAGTGAAGTCTCCCTGCTCTGCATCTGCGAGAAGTTTTCTCGATCTGCTTGCACCACGGAGTTTAACTCTATAGTCTGTATTGTGAGTTTGAGTTCTTTGAGTTTTAGACGAGACGAGATCTCCCTGCTCCGCATCTGCGAGAAGTTTTCTCGATCTGCTTGCATCACAGAGCGCTAGTCTCATATCTGGATTCTGTAATTATCAAATCGCTCATCAAAAACTGCCTCAGAATTCGATTCCGGGGCTCCGAAGTGCGACTTTCGCGCCTCTGCGCCAAAAAAGGGCTGATGACGTCAGCATGGCGACGTGGCGGGATGACGTCAGCATGACGTCATCTCGTACGGATGATGACATGGCAGGTACGGTGGCGGGACACATGGTAGTGACGTGGCAGGAGGCCACGCAGGCGGATGACTCATTGGGTGACTGTACAAGGGGGGGTGACGTGGGCTGGTGACGTCACCGAGCGGTAAGCAGTATGTGGCGCACCGCTTATGGGGGATGGTGGTTTCAGAGGAAGGGGCTCCTCCACAGCCCGGTGCCTGACGTGTGGCGGGAGTACGGCGGCAAAACCGCCGAACTCCTGGACGTTAAAGGCCGGGCGCGTCGGGGATGAGGATGCCCGCCAGCCGTAGATCTGCGGGGCGGTGGATCGGACGGCTGGCGACGGACGCGACGGGATATGGGGTTAACGGGCGGGAATATTCACAGGAATATTCCGAATTTAATATGCGCGGGGGTTGTAGACTTAGGAAAATGGGTTTGCGGGGTTATATGAAGGCGTGGGTTCTTTGGGTTAGGGGCGGAATGTGGGTTTTTTGGGGCTTTTTAGGGTTAAGGGAGAGGATACTAGCTGACCAGATGTCAAACTAGTTCCTTAATGACTCGGATGGGCTAAAAACAGTCCCAGATGGACTGAGATTTCCCGGACATAGTAGAAAGTATGGCTATAATGCCAGGGAGGGGTATTTACATAGGGGGATTTATATACATGATTTTAATAGGGGGAGGGAAAAACTAATAGGGAGTTACATAATAAGGGTGATGAGAAAAAGATGTTAGTGAACTCCAGCCTGAGTACCTCCAACTGAAAAAACTGCCTCAACCCAAAAATGAATTGCTTTATCAAAATTGGAACACAACAGTGGCCTTTAGACCAGCCTACTCTTATGGATACTTTTTGGCCATCTGTAGAAAATATGGAGCATTGCAGCATGCATAGCACGACATATTTGGCATGTAAAACTGTCGATCATGAAAGATGATTAACCTGCTGCAGCAGGAGGCTAACAGTGGCTCCACTTGGGGATGGATTTTCCTTGTGAAAAGTCAAGAACAACAGGTCAGACTACCTTGTATTAAACTGTTACTGTGTTCTACAAATTTCTCTTGGTTGGCTGCCTTATTGATCCTACCTACCTACCTACCCTAACCAACACTTACTTTACTGTTAGGTGAAGTGAAATAACCAATGCAACCACTTAAGTAATAATAACATGAGTGGACTTTGCTGCTTATGCTTGCTAGTGACATCAACTGAGATTTTGCAATTTGTTATGGCTTTGTCAATCTTTGAGAAGATCAGGAAGCTACTGACCTCCTTTGCGGTGTTTAAATACTGTACAAAACTATCCTGCAACACATATATACAATTTTTTGGCTGAATTAAAGAACTGTACAAAGGTTCAGGATCACTACCATGCCTTGGAGTCGGGAGATCATTGACAACTCGATACTGAGCCTTGCAGCCTGTTGATGGCGTCGTGCACTGATCTCTTTCATTATTCTGCCTGCCAGCGGATAGGTCATTCAGTACTTGCAGAGGTGCTTGTAATTTATTACAATTTGGCTCGAATAGGGCAGGAATGATTTGTGCGGGCTGCTGGTCTTCTTCTTCTTTGAATAATTCAGATGGCTGAGAACAAAGAGGCAGGGGATCCACTTGGATCATCTGGTCATATGCTTCTGCTTCTGGGTCCTCCTCACTCTGATATTCAATGGCTCTTTGGGGCTGCAGAACTAGAGGCGATACCTTTGGAACAGTATCTTGATTAATCTCCAGACGGTCAATAGCAGCAGGTGGTGACGCTTGATCATGTATAGCATGATAGTTATCCTTGATAAACTGGAAAGATTCAAAACAAAAGGGTAAAGTCCCTTCACTGAAATCGGCACACTCTGCGTTTTCCTCCTTTTCTTCATAGCTAGGACGGGTACGCTGATCATTAGGTTCAGGTTGCTGAACCTGAACACTGCTTCCTGCCAAAATAGGATATGATTCCTCTGCAAGGCTGATTTGATCATTAGGCTCATAATCCTCATCATACAGATCATCCTTGGGCAGACAGTTGAAAGAAGAGGAGCTATTATATTCACACAGTATATCAGGAGACTGCTCCATCATGTATGGCTGGATGAATATGTCATCTGTTTTGTGGCAGGTTTGTTCGTGAATGTCACTACTTTCCTGTTGTGAAACAGATCTGTTCTGGTGCTCTGAACTTTCTACTTTCATTGTGATCAGCTGCATCATTTCCTCTGTCTTTTGTAGCACACTATGAAATCTTTCTTCTTGCTCTGCTTTGCGTTGTTCCTCCCTTCTTCTTAGGTTTGCTTCCACGTCCACAGCTATGTCTTGCATCTGTTTCAAGGTGGACGGGCATCTTTCTCTCAGACAGAATTCCATTTCTGTGTCAAATGCTCTAGGATATTGCAATAGAGCTAGATCGAGGGGAGGTCTTATATTTAGAGGCATGGCTTGATAAACTTGATTGAATCTGTCTGAAAACTGCTGAACAGATTCATCCGGATGCCTTTCTAAATGATTATATTCTTCGATTAGCAAGAAGATATTACCTCTGATCATCCATCTATCAAGGAAAAGCTTAGCACACTGCTAAAACTTAGAGATGCTCGCCTCAGGCAACGCTTTAAACCAAGTCCTAGCTTCGCTTTGCAAAGAAAGGGCAAATAGTCTAAGACTGACATCTTCATCTTCCACTTCAAATGTATTAAGATAATCTTCAAAAGCCTGGATATGTTTCTGGGTAGTAGTGCCATTCTCTCCATCAATCTAGGGAGATATTCAGGATGATTTGCCGGCAGGGGACCAAGCACAGGAGGCAAAATGAGTGGCTTATATCTTTCAGGAACTTTACGAGGCACGGGAGTATGTACAGGAACTAGAAGACTGGACTCTATTTTTGGTTCCTCCTTGACTATATGATGATCTTCAACAGCATTTGAAAGCTGCTGCTCTGATGCGCGAGGGTTTTCAACAATCTCTTCCAAAGGAAAAACACAAAACTCTGACATAAAATCGCTTTTAAAGTACAATATGCACAGCAAAATTTGGTGCAAGAGAAAGAACATGGTCTCTTGGATGATCAACCAAATCAAGAACCTGATCTGCTTATATAGTTCCTTCGAGTTCATTTCTCCAGCGAAGTCTTTATTATGAGGATGATGTGGAGTCGCCAGGTGGATGATGTAACCTTAAAGTGCCTGATCTTTGTCCACCGTCACAGATCAGAGCTAAACATGAAAAACCCTGAAGAAAAGGAAGACTTTCTCCAGAAAACGAGGCGAACTGGTCAAAATTGAGGATTCACACTAATAGACACATGATTCATGTCCCCAGTGGAGTCGCCATTATGTTATCACTCAGGTTGTCCCTTTTGACTCCTAAAGGGATATGACCGAGGTAACCACAAACCAACTTTGGACTGCAGGCCCTAGCCTGCCTGCAGTCAGATAGGGCTCTCTCTTTATGATTTAGCTTTGTTGAAGGGGGTGATTTTAGGCTAGTTATGATGCACAGGGGTTTTGATTGAGTTTTGGTGGGAAAACTGACACTTTCAAGTAGAGAGGCTGAGTATAGTCTGAATGTTTCAAACCATTGGGCGTGGAGTCGAGGAGGGGGAACTGCTGCTGTCTTTCCTTAACAATAGTGAGGAGAAAATGGAGCAAGATAACTGAAGCAGAAGCAACTTTCAGGTTTCAAGGGATGGCAAGAATGCTAAAGAAAGAGAGGCAGTTAAGAATCTCTCCAACAGATTAGCAGAGGAAACAACAGGGCGCTACCTAGGAGCAGTTAAGAATCCCTAGATAATTGGCCAGCACAGGTGAACTGGGGTAAACATGAGCCAGAAGGAATTCAATGTTCATAACCAATTCATTCAGAAGAAAACATCAAGAAACAACAAGAATTGAGCATAGAGAGTGTTTAAACTAATTCTAGGCTATTCTTTTTTCCTGCTATTTAGATAATGGCAAACACATAAACAGAGATAAGAGGCACTTATTGCTTTAGGCCACAGCGCAGGAATTCCATCTTCAACTCTTCAACACATTCATCAACAACAGACAGTTCTCTCTCCAAGATTTAAGCAATCTTTGATTACAGAAAAATTCAGGTATACACAGCGAGTCTCTAGCGAAAATTATCAATTGACCAACCCTTAAAACTATACAGAGGGTGGTATATATAGGGAAAAACTCTCTGCAGAGTTCCTTTATTACATCTTGACCTAATTAGGTCATAAAAATGACTACTTGACCTAATCCTATCTAGAAATAAATGCAAAGAATGTCTCGGGCCGTGCCTAGGGCCGAAGTGTCAAAACTGAATGAATGATGCTGTCCTCAGTGGCTTGCTGCAGTGCTTTCTGCAATAAATGGGTATGGGTTTAGGCTTCCTTGCTGTCCTGGTGTCTTAAATGTCTTGACGGTGATTTGAAAGCAAGGATGGGCTGATGCTTATCGATTTGATTTTTTGGGGGCTTCATCAATGTTCAGGTGCCTCGAGCCCCTAAGAAATCATGACTGATTCTTTCTGGCATCCTTTCTTCCACTGATACTCTCTGAAAAAATCTAGGCTGCTGATGTGTTGTGCTGCGTGTCTAATGACCAGTAAATGGCCGCTGTTCGGCCTCTGTATCATCTGGAATTGTCTTCTGATCATTTTGGTATGCTCTGTGAAGAAAACAGATCATTTCCGCTCCTTTTCGGGTTTCCTGGGGCTGCATGGGGCGAAGATTCCTTAAAGATTCCCTGAAGATTCTCCATTCTGGCCCAAAAAATCCTACGATGAGCGATTTTCTCATCAAAAACTGCCTCAGAATTTGATTCCGGGGCTCCGAAGTGCGACTTTCGCGCCTCTGCGCCAAAAAAGGGCTGATGACGTCAGCATTGTACGGTGGGTGATGTCAGCATGGTGACGTGGCGGGATGACGTCAACATGATCTCATCTCGTACAAACAATGACGTGGTAGGTACGGTGGCGGGACACGTGGCAGTGACGTGGCAGGAGGCCACGCAGGCAGATGACTCATTGGGTGACTGTACAAGGGGGGGTGACGTGGGCTGGTGACGTCACCGGGCGGTAAGCGGTATGTGGCACACCGCTTATGGGGGATGGCAGTTTCGGAGGAAGGGGCTCCGCCATAGCCCGACGCCTGACGCGTGGCGGGAGTACGGCGGCAAAACCGCCGAACTCCTGGACGTTAAAGGCTGGGTGCGGCGGGGATGAGGATGCCCGCCAGACGTAGATCTGCGGGGCGGTGGATCGGACGGCTGGCAGCGGACGCGACGGGATATGGGGTTAACGGGCGGGAATATTCACAGGAATATTCTGAATTTAATATGCGCGGGGGTTGTAGACTTAGGAAAACGGGTTTGCAGGGTTATATGAAGGCATGGGTTCTTTGGGTTAGGGGTGGAATGTGGGTTTTTTTGGGGGTTTTTAGGGTTAAGGGAGAGGCTACTAGCTGACCAGATGTCAAACTAGTTCCTCAATGACTCAGATGGGCTAAAAACAGTCCCAGATGGACTGAGATTTCCCGAACTTAGTAGAAAGTATGGCTATAATGCCAGGGAGGGGTATTTACATAGGGGGATTTATATACATGATTTTAATAGGGGGAGGGAAAAACTAATAGGGAGTTACATAATAAGGGTGATGAGAAAAAGATGTTAGTGAACTCCAGCCTGAGTACCTCCAACTGAAAAAACTGCCTCAACCCAAAAATGAATTGCTTTATCAAAATTGGAACACAACAGTGGCCTTTAGACCAGCCTACTCTTATGGATACTTTTTGGCCATCTGTAGCAAATATGGAGCATTGCAGCATGCATAGCACGACATATTTGGCATGTAAAACTGTCAATCATGAAAGATGATTAACCTGCTGCAGCAGGAGGCTAACATAACAAACATATCTTTTAGTGTCCTTGTCAATGGAGTGGCATCGCCTTTCTTTCACTCTGAAAGAGGCCTCAGGTAGGGGTGCCCCCTATCTCCATTATTATTTTTTCTTGTCATGGAGCGGCCCATTAGACTTATAAGAGAAGAGAACAACAGAGTAAGACTTAAGGGAATCAGGATCACTGACAGTTGCATTCTCACTCATTTACCCTTCGTGGATGATGTGTTGATCTTCCTCAATGGTGGTTTAGGGGACCTGACTACCTTACAGAACACTATCACACTATTTCTAATAGCTACAGGCATGGTCATTAATAATTCTAAATCCACCATTATTGCTATAGGTTGCACCCCTCATGAGATACAGTATGTGCTCCACCACTTTCCCTTCACCCTCCTACAGTTGGAGGATGGTCTTAGATATCTGGGTTACAAGTTGAAGCCCCATGGCTATAAGATAGTAGACTGGACATGGTTAATCTCCAAAATGGAAAGAAGACTCAATATTTGGTACCATAAGTACCTCTCCAGGGCAGGAAGACTTGTACTCAATAAAGTTGTCCTTGAAGCCACTCTGGTGTATTGGATGTCCTTGGCATGCATACCAAGAGGAATCCTCTCGAGAATACAAAATCTCTCGCTTACCCTCCCAAAGAAATGGGGAGGATGGGGTATTAAAAAGCTAGAAGATTTCTCCTCTACTCTAGCGGCCAAGCTAGGCTAGAAATAGATCACATCAAATAGCCTCTAGACTATGGTGGCTTCTTCTAAATACATAGATCCCCTAAATCTGATGGACTGGCTCCTACAGCCAACCTGGAACAAAACAAGGATCTCTGTCATCTGGAAAGTGGTGCTTAATTCTATGTCAATCATCCGAGAAGGACTCACTTGGAGAATTCAAGCAGGAACATCAATGTGAATTGGGTTAAACCTTTGGATTGGGTGTGGCAACACCCACATGCTGCCCAAAGAGCTCGAGATCCATCTTGCCAATTCAAGTATCACACATATCAGCCACATTGCATACATGGAATGCTCCACCATTTTTTACCATGCCTAGAAATATGCCCGCAGTCTGCACATCCCACAACAGTGGCATCAATATTGGGTGGACTATATAGCAACATTAACTTAATCACATATCAGAATTGTAGAAGGGGAGGATGAAATCATTTGGGCACTTGCTAAAAACGGGCACTACTCCCCCAAAGAGGGATACCTCTGTTTAGCTAATGTCCATAGACCACAATCCATCGAACAATGATGGAAAAGCATGTGGAAACTAAAAGCGCCTCCCAGAACTAGATTATTCATGTGGTCCATTCTTAAAAACAAGGCTCTTACAGGTGACAATCTTATCAAAAGAGCCCAATATGGACCTTTTTGGTGTTGTTTATGTAAAGGCAGTTTCAAATATTCAAACCATCTCTTTCTCATCTACCCTGTCACTATTGCCCTCTAGAATTCTATTCTCTCGACCATCCCCTCCCAGGGCACCTGGGGGGGCTTGACAGTTATGGAAGCATGGACCACATGGTGGACCTCCACAACCCCAACCAAGGCTAGGAACCTTCCCCTCCTCATTTGCTGGAAAATCTGGATTGCTCGTAACCAATACATTTTTCATGATATCGTTCCTCACTGGCCCTCCATCACTGCCTGCCTTTTGGAAAATTATCATACCATTCATGAAGATGATGACAATCCCCCCCCCAGGCGCATTGTTCCTAAAAACATTGACCACTCTCAACCATGGGCATACTTTGACGGGTCAACATAGGAAGCTGGGTGTGGGGGCGGAGCCATTCTATATCTTTCAAAATCCCATCACTTCCAAATCCAAATGGGCCTAGGTGGGGGCACAAACAACTTTGCAGAACTTATTACTGCTAAATACCTCATACAATTTGCATTGGAAAAACATTGCAGAAATCTACAACTTTTTGGGGACTCAAAAATTATATGCAATTGGATTAACAAATCAACAAACTATTCTGCTTACTCTCTAAGACCCATTCTGGATGAGGCCCACAGTCTCATAAGTTTTTTTGACATCTTTGTTTGTCGTCACATCTACAGGGAACACAACTCATCTGCCGACCAGTTATCAAAGGAGGCAACGCTCAAGCCTCGTGGCACATGGCTAATCTAGGCGCAGAGGGATGGAGCACACTATCAGTATTACCATCACCCTTTCATGGACTTTATAGATTAATTGGCAGAGCAGGAGCCTGAATTTTGGTTATTTGTTAATAGTATTATGTTTATATATTACGAGTTTGTATTTAAGATGACAGACATACATACTCTTTGCGTAGAGTATTATTTTGGTAAACTTTATTATAAACATTACTGAAGGGAGAGCCTCCCCGCGTCAAGTGCACTGTGTTATTTTTTGTATTCCTCTACTTGAGAGGCACTCAGCCCTCACATACTGCATATGCATATTGCATCTACAACATGTAATTTTCCTTTGATAATGAAAATTATGTTTTTTCCAAGGGGAAAAAATAAATATTATTAAGAAGAAATTGTTATAATTATTATGAGAATGAATTATTTATAGTGTTATATTTATTATTAAGAAGAAATAATTTGATTTTAGGATTTAACAAATTAAGAATTTTTATTTTGTAATTAAATTTTTAAAGTTTATTGAGATGTTAATATTTTATTTTTCTAAATTTTTATTTTTTAATGAAAAAATATATTTTAATTATTAAATTTAATTAAAATATATGTATTTTAATATTTATAATAAGATTAAAGATCTCTTATATTCAATAAAATTTATTGAAATGAAATGTGAATTTATAAATTTTTATTTTTCACAGAAGAAAAGTATGCTTTTAATTATTAAATAATTAAATTTACTTAAATTATATATATATATATATATATATATATATATATATATATATATATATATATAACTTTTTGTTTATAATTTTTTAATCAAATATTTTTATTTTATTTTTTATAAATAAATATTAATTTATATTTTTTTTCCAATTTTATATTTATTTCAAATTAGCTTTAAATAATTATTATTATCAAATCATCAATTTTTGGTCATGTTATTATTTTCCATATTTACCTTTCCAAAATTTATGTGAAATGATTATTTACATCAATTTAAACATCATAATTTGGCAAAGAAAAAAAGAAGAAGAAGAAGAAGAAGGATTATGTAAGCTATCCATCCTTTAATATACTATATAATATGATCAAATATTTATTTCTAAATTACACTGTCTATTATTATTTTTATTTCAATGTGAATTGCTCATCGTTTTGCACTTGTACACTAAGAAAACTTAATACATGGATTCTGAATATTCAGTCTAAACATTAAGTAAGTTTACACCAACCAAGTATTTATGAAAATTTGGTTTACTCAAAATTTCGTGAGTTCTAGTCGGATGTTGATGTTGTTGATGTTAATGGCTAGATGTGTGTTCTGGTCTAGTGCTGATATTAATGGCTAGATGGAGATACGACATAAGATTTCAAAATTGATACACCAAACTAGAGTGTTGCAGTGCAGCTAGATGTAGATGAATTCAAAGCTTATAACCTACAATATGCTCATTCAAAGATATAGAACGTAGGGCCTGCCCTCTGCTTAGGTCATGTAAATGCAAAACAATGGATTTTTAACATTTTATTTTCCTTTCCATTCATTTTGTTGGTTTTTTGGTCATGGTACTGTTATGAGTGGAAGTCCATGGAGTGTTATGAGTGAAATTCTAAACAAATAGAGGATGTTCATGAAAAGATAGTAAACGACCGAGGGAAGGCATCAACGCAAGCATGGTAAATTGCAGCGTGTTTTCCCAATAGGAATGGAATGCTCATTCAAAGATATAGAACGTAGGGCCTGCCCTCTGCTTAGGTCATGTAAATGCAAAACCATGGATTTTTAACATTTTATTTTCCTTTCCATTCATTTTGCTGGTTTTTCGTTCATGGTACTGTTATGAGTGGAAGTCCATGGAGTGTTATGAGTGAAATTCTAAACAAATATAAGATGTTCATGAAAAGATAGTAAACAACCGAGGGAAGGCATCAATGCAAACATGGTAAATTGCAGCGTGTTTTCCCAATAGGAATGGAGTTACATTTAGGTCCCAAGAAAAGTGGAGGTGGGGGCGATGTGTTAGGTTTCCATGGGTGAGGAAGAGATACAATTGTTATCCTGCATAACTTATTCTGCATAACTTATAATGTTTACCTTTGTTAGGGTTTGTCTCTGTTTTACCCCCATATGTTATGGAGGCCAATTAGGATTTCTCTTCACGGTTTGTCTCTATTTTACCGTATGTGTTATGGAGGCCAATTAGGGTTTCTCTAGCAAGTGGTAGATACTCATTGGATGTTACTGAAATCACACAACAACTAAACTAAAAGCAACTGAACTTTAATTGAATGTTATTGAAAGCACACAATAGGTAAATCAACACGACTTTAGGTAAAGCAACAGGACTTCTATTAAATGTTATTGAAGTCACACAATTGTAAAATGTTATTGAAGTCACACAATTGTGTTTTCAATGGCCATTGGGATAAATATATTTGGAATATGATTTGGAATATTTTCATATTTAATAGGTAAAATAGTGGTTTTGTTTTAATATTTATATTTTACAGGAATATTATGAGCAAAATAGTAAGGTTTTTATATACTTGAGCTTGTATTTAAATATTTATATTTTATATAAATATTATGGGCAAAATAGTGAGTTTTATATACTTGAAGTCTATAAATTATGAGTAATTTGACTAGTTTTGAATAACTTGTTAGAAAGTTTCCTAAACCACCATAATAGCTAAAGCAACAAGACTTCTATTTACTAACAGACATTTGAACTTGCCTGCTACAATTTTCAATTGACTTCTTCAACCCTACTTGTAATGTTCATGAGATTTTAATTAGATTGCAGATTCTAAATATTTTAAAACATTTAATGAATTTGTGTTAAGAAAATTGACTTGGTTCATATTCATCGAATTTGAGAGCAACATAAATATAGTTGTAATGTTTTCTATTGCATTTCATTTTCTGAAAAAGTATCTTTTTCTCCCTCCCACAAAGTTGCTAAATGGCAACTTTATGAATAACTATGAGTTCATAGTAAATGACTTTTCTCATTGCATGTTTCCATAAGATTGAGACAACTCTCGTACCTTCTAGCAGGTTGTTCCTTTCGGAACAATGACTTTTACTCTTTCATTAAAGAACAGATCAGAATATATATTGTTCCCTTTTTAATGCAGGGAGTTTGTTATTTAGGTTTACTAAGTTCCTTTCATATTTATTGTGTATATTTACATACCATCAGTATCTCCATGCCTTAAAGGATTTTTAAAAGGAAGGTGGGTGATCCTTACCTTTTAAACAATCAGATACAGTTATTTCTACGAAAACCTTTTCCCTTTTATCTCGTGAAGGGGAAGCAAACCTCACTATAAAATCTAATAATGTGAATTTCATTGTTTCTCGCTTTTTTTGAAATCATACAAAATATTTTCTTTGCATCATCTCTCCAAAATATTCTCTTAGTTTAGAAACAACCCATAGTATTGTGTAATTTGTGGTAAGTGATTGTTCTATGGATGATAGAACCGTGAGTTTTATAATCACATAGTTTGTTTAGTTCGGCAACCTTATATTGAAGAGGTTTCTTGTTTCTCGTGTTGCCAGTTTCTAAGTTCACTCAACAGGAGCTCCCTTCATGTAAGCCACTTTTGACACCAAGATGGGTAAGTTCATAGTCGATGGCAGTATGATATTCCTTAGATGCTAAGCATAAAAGCATACTGTGAGGCAATGAAGTCTAGGGCTTATTTTAAGTGAACTTTGCTTAGTCTCTATCCTCGCAAGGCGGAGCATGTTTCAAATTCATATATATTATTTATTGCTTACTCAAGATACTGAGGCTTTTAGAATATATTACAATATAGCCCTTCTAAAGTGATTATCTGATTTTAGGTCATAGCAATCTTCATATTAGTGGGTGCTATCTTCATCCCCATTGGAGTTGTTTCTCTAATTTCATCACATAGAGTATGTACTCTTCATCTCAGCATTAATGTCTATTTAAAGTTTTATTTTATTTTAACTGCCAGAAGACCCACAACGAATATTTTCAATTTCATATTTAATATCTGAAGTAACAGTGATTTGTTCTCATTTTCAGGTTGTGGAAATTGTGTACCAATATGAAACAGACTGCATACCTAAGCAATATAGAGTTAATAACGATGTCAAACTGGCCTACATAAAAAATAGTACGATTCCAAAAAACTGCAGTCAAATAATAAAAGTGAGGGGTTCATCTTGATTCCTAATAACTAGTATTCAATTCTATAAATTTATAGTTTCTCATCATTAATTTATCAAGTAATAGATAGCAATGGATGGAGTTAGCTTTGTGACAAATACTCGCTAAATGTGAAGATATTATCATAACTACAAATATTATTTACAAAGAATGTAACAGAATATTTCTCTCACTTTACAGGTGCCAAAGAATATGACACAACCAATTTATGTGTATTACCAGCTTGATAGCTTCTATCAGAACCATCATCGGTAAGTGTGCATACATATTATTATGCAACAGTATTTATTGTAATAAAAGCTATACTAATATTTTTTTTAAATTGATAATAATAAAATGTAATATTTTAGTTTTATATTAACTATATTTACTAGTGTGATTATGTTAATAAATAAAATATGATTAATTAAGTGAATGAATTTTAAATGGTCAAATAAACTAAAATGATTAATTAAATGAAATATAAAAACTATAATATAACTTTAAATATTTTATATTCTCAACTTTGTCATAATATAGCTATAAATATTTTATATTCCTAACTTTATTTGATAACTAAATGAAATTGTAATTTTATATTATAAAGTTATATTTCTAAATATATAAAAGTTGAACCGTTTAAATAACCCTTACATTGTGTTATACTACTCGTTTGAATGTTGGTTTATTCGTTCAACAGGGTAATTTGCTATTAATGACGTGGTAGCACATTGTTAGTGCGAGAGCTCAGCCAACTTTTGTAAACTGTGAATGGTACTCCACGTACATAAAAAACAATATTATTATTAAAAATGTAATTTCAGGAGGTTAAAACAACAACAATATTATTATTATGCCATTTTGAATCCATAATTTCAAATCTCACAAAAATCAATCACAATTTATTTATTTAATATTATTAATAATAAAATAAATTAATATTTCATGAAAATAAATTATTATTTATATAAATATAGATTCATGGTTTAGTAATTAAAAATAAACGTAATAGAATTGCAGTTTTTCCTTAATTGTATTGCAGTTTTTGGTATTTTTTAGTAGAGTTATTAAGTGGGTGATACAATGAGATTTATCTATTTTTTTAATTCCTTGTCGTTATAAGGAGCAAGCTCCCTACCATCATTGAATCTAGACTCCTCAAATTACTCTAACAAAATAATGATTCACCATGATTGAAAAAACATTTGCAGGTACGTTAACAGCAGAAACGACGAGCAGTTAATGAATGCCAATACTCAGGATGAAACAAAAGTTTGTGACCCTGAAGCAAAAACCGGAAACAATCTCCCAATTATTCCATGTGGACTCATAGCTTGGAGTTTGTTCAATGATACTTACAACTTCTCCAGAGGGAACACATCGCTTACAATGAACAGGAAAGATATTTCGTGGAAAAGTGATCGCGAACATAAATATGGAAAAAATGTTTTTCCCAAAAATTTTCAGAATGGAACTCTGATTGGCGGTGCTACTCTCAATCCATCAATCCCTGTAAGTAGTATCCTTGTTTAGGTCTTTTACAAAGTAGGCTGGCTGGTTGACTGATTGAGTTTAATGGGCTGTAAATATCAGAAAATAGTAATGTGAGTCTTAAGATAATGGAGAGATAATTCAGTTTAGGATGAGATAACTGAAAAATCCAATTTTCAAATGCATTGTTCCTAATTCAGTTTAGGAAGAAAAAAACACTCTAATAATAATAATAAAATTGTTTACTTCGAAATTATTAATCAAAATAAATAATTATTTAAGTTTTTGTCATGCTTTGCTTTTTTATTTGGTTTTGAATCACATTTATTGGTTTGAAAAGCATTGACCAAAAAATTCTCTTATGTGATTTCTACTGAAAAATTTTACTTAATTCATTATAGATCAAAAAAAACTTGAATACAAAAATTATATTGCTGTTTAATCTTACTATATTTTATATTTTTTCTGTTCATGATAATAAAAAGAAACTGAGAGTCAGTGATTACTATTACCATTGCTTACTGCTTCGTTTGGATGAGCATGGCAGTTAAGTGAGCAAGAGGATCTTATGGTGTGGATGCGACCAGCAGCATTTCCAACCTTCAGGAAGCTGTATGGACGGATTGAGGAGGACCTCAAAGAAAATGATAGCATTACAGTGAATTTGTTTAATAATTATAATACTTATACTTTTGGTGGCACGAAGAAGCTGGTACTTTCTACCACGAATTTTCTTGGAGGGAAGAACAACTTTCTCGGGATAGCTTACCTCATTGTTGGAGGTCTGTGCATTATTTTGGCGATGGTCGTCTTCTTGATGCATATCATAAAACCAAGGTACGTGATTTTACTGTGCGGTACAGTAAAATCACTCTTCTTTCAAAGAAGAGTCTGCGACACAAGCTACTCTGTCCAGTCATGGAAACAAGCAGAATCAGGCAGAGTCAGGTAGTCAGGGGATCAGCAACAAGCAGCAAGGAGAAAGCAGTAAGGCTCTGCATGGAAAAGACAAAGATGAAGACATTAGTAAGTGATAGATGGATGTTGCAAGCACAGTGGATGCTCCAACTGTTCAAGGACAAGGTGCGTCTGAAGAGGATGACGATTTGTATCAGTTTTCCTGCTGGATTGAGGAAGAGCCAGCTCTGGAGGAACCACCAGCCTAACACGTCGCCTCATGCAATGGTTTCTGGCTCCCAGGTGGACTCGTCTCACTATTTTGTGGTTTCTTGGTCTCGTGCAAAGGTACCCAGTTTCCAGGTGGATATGTTTCTATCATTTGTGGTTTTGTGGTCTGGATGTGTTCTGTCTCCACGACAAGTGTCATGAATTCTCTGGTTATGTCATACTGTTACTTGGTTATGTCCCTGTATTTTTGGTTCAGGATTTGCATTCCTCTTTGTTCATTTTGGAAATCCAAGGTCTAGATGTTCAACGGCTGGTTTCCCCCATAGCAGGGGCAGTCTTTAAAGTTTCTTGGACTGGTTTTCCCTCTGTTGGGCAATCCATTACCAACAGGTGCATTTTGTGATGATGGCTGATGCTTAACACCTCTGAGATCAGGTTTCTCTATAACTTTTTGTATCATATTAATAGATCAATACTACTCAGAAAAAAAAGGAGTGGGATCCTTTAGCTGTCAATTTACAAAATTTTCTAGATAGGATTTGAGCTAGGATTTAGGGATTGAGTGATTTTGTAATTAATTCATGAAGTTTAGATTCAGTTGAGATTCTTGAGCAGAATATCAACCAGATTAGATATTGTTTTATATTAGGTAGATTTGATCCAATTATTAAGGATCTAATTGTTAGAATGAAATGGTATTTATGTAAGTTCTTAATGATTGTAAGGGGAATTTTGACTGATTTTGGCTGCTTTGGCCGTATAAGATTAAGTTGCAGAAATTGAATCTCTGTGTGTGTAACATGTATTATTGGTCAATTCCGAATGTTGCATTCCTTCAAATAGTATCTCTGTGTATTATTGAATTTTAGTTTGGCCTTAAAATTTAGAGTTCTGTATGATCTAGTGTGGTGGCGTTTAATTCCTCTTTCGCCGTGTTTTAAGTTAGATTGAATGTGTTTCGAACCATAGAGCTTCAATTAACTAAGCTTCGAATTACAAAGAGTAGAACTCAACCTCGCGAGAACGGTAAAATCATAGCCGAACAGAGGGAAGCCTGACAAATCGTGGTAAACCTAGAAGAAGAGCAAGAGTCGTTCGATCTACAAATCTAATAGAACTAACTATTATTGCGCACTAATAAGCACATGCATTAGTCAAAGAAGAAAAGGCGTTTTATCAAAGAAGTTGTTTATTGGGTGAAGAAAAAGTGGTATGCGGTCTTTTGGAATTCTAAGCGATTCCATTAATCAACCGACACGTAGCACTCAGGTGGAGAGAGAAAACCACTTTATCGGGTGGTAAATATCGCGTAAGATCTTCATATGATATCACTGTTAACCATTGGATCAAGTGTGCTTTGATAAACGGTGGAGGATCACTGATTAGTTTCATTGATCGAGTGAACCATCAACAGTTGGATTGAAGGGTAAGATCAATGGTGGATAATTAATGCGATAATATTTGTGAAAAAGCGGACGTGATAAGGAAATAAATCAAAGTTTGAATTCCTTTTGATTCCGCAGCAAATGAAAGGTTTGTCATATTGTGGGTAAAAATTAAGCATTTCAGCTAATTTATCACAATAGCCAAGTTTGGAGGTAAATGACTGATACTCTAAAGGAAAACCAAGAAGAAGTTCCACCTAAACTTGCAGAAATTGTTTCTAGATTTGAATGATTATCCATTACGCTTGCACCAAGGCCACCATTTGTGGTATCAAAGCAAACTACTCAAACTGAACAGGATCTCAAGGATTAGAAAAAGAAATCCAACATGGCTTTCAAAGTTGGAGGAATAGGTGGTGGTTGAAGAAGAGGATGACCAGTTGCAAATGTTGAAGTGTTGGAAGTTATTCAACATATGCAAGCTAGATTGGAAGCAATGGAAATGGGAAGAGATGAAAATGTTGGGGATGTCAGTGAACTTGAAGTTGGAGCTGCAGAAGATGACGAACCTGTAGATGTAACTCCTGAAATGAGATTCTTTAAGTCAATATTGAGAACCACATCCAAGCCTAGACTTGAAGTTTCAATCTAAACAGGAAGCTTAAGCCTTCAGGAATTGATATATTGGATAAATGACATGGAGAAATTCTTCGATTATGAAGAAACAGAAGAAGGAAAGAAGGTGAAGTTTGTTGTCACAAAATTGAAAGGACATGCAACACTTTGGTGGGATGGAGTGTAGGCAGAAAGAAGAAAACTTGGCAAACAACCAATTAAGAATTGGAACAGGATGGTGCAAAAACTAAAAAGTAAGTTTTTGCCAAGTGATTATCAGAAAAAATTATTTAGACAGATGTAGAATATTAGAGAAAGGTCTATGATAGTAAAGGAATACATAGAGGAATTCTATAAAGTGAGTATAAGAGTAGGACAAATCGAAGATACATATGAGAATGTTGCAAGATATGTGAATGGTCTCATAATTGAGATCCAAGACGAGATAAGTGTATTGTCTCCTAAAATAGTAGAAGAGGCTTATTAGATGGTATTGAAGGCTGAAGAAAAACTCATGAGGAAGAAGTTTGCTAGAAATAGAGGTACTTTCCGAGGAAGGGGAAGTGAAGGTGGTAGAGGAAGATCTACAACACCCAGAGATGGAGCTAGTAGCAGATCAAGTCAGCATGCACCCACATGAGGTGATGCAAGTGGCAGAGGGAGTTTTTCCAAAGGAAGAGGAGGCAGAGTTAGAGGAAGAGAAATCAGATGTTACAGATGTAATAAGCTGGGACACAGAGCTTATGAGTCCTGAGGAAATATAGGAATGAATCAGAGGAATGAAATTGTTGCAAAAACTGAAGAGGAAGAAAAAAATGTAATAGACAAAGAGAATGTACCAGAGAAAGGGGAATCTTTGGTAGTCAACAAAGTTTTGTTAAAACCAGCTAAGGAAATTGTTGAACCAGCACAGAAAAAAACCTTGTTCAGGACCGGTGTAAGGTTCAAGGGAAGTGTTGTGAGATGATAATAGACAGTGGTAGTAAATATAATTTGGTCTCCACAGAAGTGGTGGAGAAGTTGAAATTGAAAACAAAGAAACATCCAACACCTTACAAGGTGTCATGGATTCAAAATGGATATCAGTTGGTAGTGAATGAGCAATGTGAAGTGGAGTTGCAGTTGGGTAAATACAAAGACAAAATTATGTGTGATGTGATGCCTATGGATGTGTGTCACATATTTTTGGGTAGACCTTGGTAGGATGACAAAGGAGCTATGCATGACGGAAAGAAATACACATACAAATTTAGCAAAGATGGCGTCAATCATACATTGTTGCCAATGGAAGAAGAGGATACATCAAAGAAACCTGATCCAAAGACCCTTTTGCTGAATGGAAAGGAGTACTTGTAGTAGATGGAAGAAGATGAGGTAAGTTTTACGTTGGTTTGCGAACCCAAGGCAATAATTACTTCCAAAAAAGTTTCTGATTTACCAATTAAAATTCAAGAGATGCTAGACAATTATTGTGATATCATTGTAGATGATTTGCCTGATGAGTTACCACCCATTAGAAAATTAGTCATCACATAGATTTGATTCCAGGAGTAAACCTACCTAATAAAGCAACTTATAGGATGACTCCCACAGAGAATGAAGAGGTCAAGAAACATGTTCAAGAACTGTTAGAGAAGGGACTGATTAGAGAGAGTTTGAGTCCTTGTGCAGTGCCAATAGTGTTGAGCCCAAAGAAAGATGGATTTTGGAGAATGTGCATTGATTCAAGAAAAATCAATAACATAAAAATCAGGTACAAATTTCCTTTACCTAGAATCGAAGATTTGATGGATTGTTTGAGTGGAGCTAGATATTTTACAAAGTTAGATTTAAAAAGTGGTTATCATAAAATCAGAATTAATGAAGGAGATGAGTGGAAAACTGCTTTTAAGACCAATGAAGGATAGTATGAATGGATGGTAATGCCTTTTGGATTGTTGAATGCCCCTAGTACATTTATGAGGATCATGAATGAAGTTTTGAGAGAATTTAAAGAAATGTTCTTTCATGAAGGAAGAATTGATATATTTTGGCTTTGTTGTTTCTTCTGATGGGTTAAAGATGGATCCAAAGAAGATCAAGGCTATCATGGAGTGGCCTTCTGTTATGAAACCGGCTCACAAAAAGATACAAAAAATAAATCAATGCCTTAGAATTCAGTCTCTTCAAGGGGGAAACATCCTTTATATTACACAAATGAACAATTCTTCGATGCTTCATATGACAAAGCCTCCTTTCGATATATAGGAGTATAAGAGGTCACAATATAACCAAGTTGACCTAACAATAATAATATAAAGGCACAAAAATAACAATAGAGGGATTCTATGGGGCACAGTAATAACAATATGGGGATAATAGGGGCACAACAATATTAATAAGGGATACAACTACAATAGTAATGGGGGAATCACTAGTATTATAGGGACCCAACATGCCCCTCTCCTTCAAAAAAGTGTTGTCCTCAATGCTTGAGTAGTTCTGGATGCTTCTATATACAATTTTCATCCTCCCATGTGGAATCTTTAAAGGATAAGTTCTTCCACTTCATGAGATACTCCAAAATTGATCGATTTCATAGTTGTCGAGTTCTTGTTTCTGTGACTAGCTCCGGTTCCAATATAATTTTTCCTTCCTCCTCAAGTTCTGGAAATATTGTTTGAACTGGGAGCTTGTTGCCTATAACCTTCTTTAAACATGAACCATGGAAAACTGGGTGTACTCGAGAAGCTGTAGGAAGCTCCAATTTGTATGCCATAGTACCAATATTTTGCAACACCTTGTACGAACGATAATACTTTGCTGATAATTTATTATCCTTCTTAGCTTTCCTGAGGGACATTTGTTTATATGGTTGTAGCCGTAGTAATACCCAGTCACCTACATCAAAACTTCTTTCACTGTGATGTTGATCTGCCTATTATTTCATTCTATTTTGTGCCAGCATGAGGTTATCCTTTAAGAGTTGGAGAACTTGTTTTTGATGCTCGATGTGATGTTCCACTACTTGAACCTCAGAATTTTCTCTTAAACATGATGTGATGGATGGTGGCTGATATCCATAAAGTGCCATAAATGGGGTGATTTTTTTTGTAGTATGGATGGAAGTGTTATACCACCATTCAGCGAGAGGCAACCATTTGACCCATTGTGTCTGTTTATGAGATACAAAGAAACGAAGATATCCTTCCAAACATTTTTTTACTATCTCAGTTTGCCCATCAGATTGAGGATGATAAGATGAGCTATGAGCTAACTGAGTACCAAGACAAGAAAATAATTCTGTCCAAAAATTTCCAGTAAAAATGGGATCTCTGTCACTTACAATAATCTTTCGGTTTCCATTTACCTTTTGAATTGTTTCCATAAATGCAGTAGAAACTATACTAGCTTTAAATGGATGTGATAATGCACAAAAGTGTGCATACTTGGTAAGTCTATCAACTACCACCATGATGACACTCTTTCCTTCAGACTTGAGTAAATCTGTGATAAAATCCATTGAAACCTCCTCCCAACACTGGGTTGGAATGGATAAGGGTTGTAATAGACCTGGGGTCTTAATTGTTTCAACTTTATTTTGTTGGCAAACCAAACATTCCGCCACAAAATTTTGAATATTTGATTTAAGGCCATCCCAAAAAAAATCCTTCTTAACCCTGTGGTAATTTTTTAAAAATCCTGACTGCCCTCCTAAGGGAGAAGTGTGCAATTCCATAAGAATCTTTTGTTTGAGTTGGGAATTCTTACAGAGGTATAAGCGATCTTTGTACCATAGCGAATCATTTTTCCAGCTAAATGTATCAGATGTATTGGAATCTTGTTGTAACTTTTGAATAAGTGCCCACACTTCTTTGTCATTCTTCCATTCCTCCCTTGCTTCGTTTATTCAATCTGGTTGGATAATAGAAATGGGGCACAACAATGCTTCCACATCCTCATCCTTTCTTGAGAGTGCATTTGCCACAACATTTTGGTTCCCTTTTTTGTAGATGATTTCAAAGTCATAACCCAACATCTTTGTGGCCCATTTTTGTTGCTCTTCAGAGGATAATCTTTGTTCTAAGAAGTATTTAAGGCTATTATGATCCATTTTTACCTTGAAGTGTCTTCCCATTAGGTAGGGTCGCCATTTCTTAAGTGCATGTAGTATTGCCAACATTTCCTTCTCATAAATAGCTTTGTGTAAATACTTTCCCTCGATTGGACAACTTTCGAAAGCAATGGGTCTTTCATCTTGCATTAAAACAACACCAATTCCATTTCCTGAAGCATCACATTCCACAATAAAGGTTTTTGTGAAGTCCGGTGTAGCTAAGACCGATGCTTTGAACATTGCCTCTTTAAGATGTTCAAAGGCCTTTGTTGCTTCTAGAGTCAATGAAAATGCATCTTTCTTCAATAATGTTGTTGAAGGTGCTGCTATTCTCCCATAATTCTTAACAAACTTGTGATAATACCCTGTCAACCCGAGAAATCCTCGCCGATGCTTTATGGATGTGGGGATTTTCCATTCCTTAATGGTTTTAATTTTGCTAGGGTTTACCTTAACACCTTCATGAGATACAATATGACCCAAATATTCCACCTCTTGTACTCCAAAGAAATATTTGGAGATTTTTGCATATAATTGTTTCTCCTCCAACAGTTGTAGGACCCTATCAACATGTTCAACATGATCCTTCCAAGACTTGCTGTAGATTAGTATATCATCAAAAAATACTAACTCAAATTTTCGAAGGAAGGGTTTGAAAATGGAATTCATCAAACCTTGAAATGTAGAAGGTGCATTGGTAAGGCCAAAAGGCATGAACAAAAATTCATAACGACCCTCATGAGTTCTAAATGTTGTTTTCAGAATATCTTCAGCCTTCATTCTGATTTGATGATATCCTAAATGAAGATCCAACTTGGTGAAGTAAATTGATCCATGAAATTCATCCAATAATTCATCAATGATAATGGGAAATTTATCTTTAATAGTGATATTTTTGAGCTCCCTATAATCCGAACACATGTGCCATGATCCATCCTTCTTGTGCACCAATACTATTGGAGCAGAGAAAGAACTTTGACTAGGTTGAATTATACGAGCCTCTAGCATTTCTACAACCATACATTCAATTTCACTCTTTTGGGCTTAGGGATATTTGTACGGCCTGATGTTTGGAGGAACACTTCCTGGAATCAAATGAATAGCATGATCTTGATCACGAATAGGTGGGAGACCTTTGGGAGTCTCAAATACCTTCGAATGATTGTCCAAGAATTTTTGGAGATCTGGAAAAATATGTGATTTCAATGTGGAAACATCTAGTGAACATAATTGTGCAATTACACCTCGTTGTTCCTTTTCTAGAAGCTTTGTCATATCGTTAGAGCTGATTATCTTTCCTGCTTTCCCTACAATACCCCTTAATTCAAATTCCTTTCTTTTCGCAGAAAATTTCATGAAAAGTTCTTGAAAATTAAAAGCTATTGTACCCAAGGATTGTAGCCATTGGACTCCTAGTACAAAATCAGCACCTCCCATTGGAATGGAAAGCATTGGACTATTCAATACATATTCTCCTATGGATAGATTGATATTATGGCACTTTCTAGAGCAATTTATGGTTCCTCATCTTGCAACCATCACTTGAAACTCTGGTGCTGGATATGGGAAGCAATTCAATTCTTTTGATATCTTACAATGAATAAAATTGTGGGTACTTCCTGAATCAATCAACACTATTACCTTTTTCTTCTTGATATGTCCTTCTATCTTGATAGTTTGAGGAGTGGTAATTCTAGCCAATGCATTACAAGATATGGTCGGATCCATTTCTTCTTTATCTAGGGTTTGTTTTTGGAGTATATCCTCTTCTTTTAACATTTCTTGTTCCTTTTCTTCCTCCTCTTCACAATCTATGTAGAATAATTTCTTCTCAGAACACTTATGACCTTTAGTGTATTTGCTATCACAATTGTAACAAAGCCCTTTTTCTCTTTTTTCTTCCAATTTTTTTGGTGTCAACCTTATAGGTTGTGGAAGGCTAGGGGCAACAACACTTCCATATTTATAGTTGTGAGTGGTAGGCTTCTTGGTTGCCATAATTTTTCTTTCCATTTTTCTTGCTAACCTGAATGCCTTCTCTAATGAATCAGGTTCCCAAAGGAAAACCTCATGTTGGATATTATCCTTTAAAGTCCCTATGAACACATCAACCCTATGCTCCTCTAGAATATCTTTTACCCTTATGTTCAATTTTTGGAAGTCCTCAATGTGCTCCAACATTGAACCCTTTTGTTGGAGACTTATCAATTGGATAAAAAACGTGTTGCTTTTTGTATCCTCATAATGTGCTGCCATTTCTTCCGTAAAAATTTCCCAAGTGACAATTTGTTTATGAGAGAAAATCCATCGATACCATACAAACTGATTTGGTTCCAAATATAAAGTTGCAATACATACCTTTTGTGTGTTTTACACATTATGGAGATCGAAAAATTGCTCCATCTGTAGTGTCCGTGTTGCGGGATCCTTGCCATCAAACTTCCTCATATCGATTTTTGGAATATGGTGGGTCTTCAATCCAAAATTAGAGTCTATGAAATCATTATTAAAATTTCTTTTGTTCTCATCATGAGTTTCCTTTACTGCCCTTTCACCATTAGTGACCATTTCTTGTAGCAACTTATTCAAATTTATCTTCAATTCTTCCATCTTATTGTCCATGCCATTCATCTTAGCTTCCATCTTAGCATCCATGCCATTCATCTTAGCTTCCATGCCATTCATCTTGGCTTCATTTACCTTTAGTGAGAGTGAAATTTGTTGTACTTGGTCTTGTAATTTTGATATATCATGTTGCATTTCTTCCTCTTCTTCATGAGTCATGCTAGAGCTTTCAGGTTGCTTACTAGGTGTTTCCATTTTCTTTCTTCGGGGCATTAGTTAATGCTAATAATTCTTCACTATTCCCTCTGAATTCCTTCAAACTAATTTTTCAAACAAATCTTATGCAAAATTTAAAAAATTACACACTTTTTTTCACTTTGTAGGAGCTCGATATTGAATCTGATGTATCTTTGTAATTTCAGATCATCCGGTTCTAAAATTGTCATCTGGAGTAGCCCTCTACGTCCTCTTTGCAATTCCACTAGTATTATCAAATTTAGATTCTCCAAGAAAGAGTTATGAAAAATCTCCCAAGATGACCTGATTATATACTGTTTCAGAAGAGCGAACTTGTATGAAGTGCCACATGTCACTGTTTTGAGCTTCGGATCTAAAACATATACACAGGAAACTATAGTCCATCCTCTTTCTGTAAGTTCTAATGAGATTTTAATCTGATGCTCAAAACAAAAGTTATGACGATTTCCCCCAGGTCACCTGTTTGGAATTTAATTTGGGAGTCTGCATAAAGGCCAACTTCCTCATATCATATCTCTGCAAATATAGCGCTAAAATCTCTGAAATTTGGACCTGAGGTTCAAAAGGATTTCATCCCAAATGGGTTTTTTGTTTAGCATCTAAAACGTTGCAGAAAAATAGTTATAGTGCAGATTCCACGATGACTTGTTTGGAGCAGCGAAACCCTAGAATCCAAAGCTTTGATACCAAATGTTATGAAACCAACTCACAAAAAGATAGAAAAGATAGATCAATGCCTTAGAATTCAACCTCTTCAAGGGGGCAACCTCCTTTACATTACACAAATGAACAATTCTTCGATGCTTCAAATGACAAAACCTCCTTTCTATATATAGGAGTCTAAGGGGTCACAATATAACCAAGTCAACCTAACAATAATAATATAAAGGCACAAAAATAACAATAGATGGATTCTATGGGGTACGGTAATAATAATATGGGGACAATAAGGGCACATCAATATTAATAAGGGATACAAATACAATAGTAATGGGGGAATCACTAATATTATAGGGACCCAACACCTTCACCAAGAAGTGTATTTGAGGTAAGAAGTTTTCGCGGTCTTTCTAGTTATTACAGGAAATTCATAAGGAATTTTAGTAAGATTAATGCTTCAATTATTGACACAATAAAGAAGGATAGACAACCATTTAAATGGACTGCTGAAGCAGAAAAGAACTTCCAGCTGTTGAATATATAGATTACTGAGAAGCCTATTTTGATTTTTCCTGACTTTAATAAACCTTCTCAAGTGAAGTGTGATGCCAGTGGAGAAGCCATTGGAGCTGTTTTGAGTCAAGAGGACAGGCCTGTAGCTTATTTTAGTGAAAAACTGAGTGAGACAAAGAAGAAATATTCTTCTTAGGGCAAGGAGTTTTATGTAGTGGTGCACTACAAGGAAATAGGACATTGGTGAGGGGTGAAAAATTTCACCATAAGCTCATTGGTGAAGGTCAAAAGAGCCTTCGTCACTAAAAACTAAACGTCACCAAAGGTGGCATCACTAAAAGTACAGGTGTTGTAGTGACATTCAAAGTTTATCACCAATAATGATTTATGATGATGGATAGCGACTGTCATCATTTCATATGAGCAATGGTGATGAACCATAGCCTCCGTCACAAAAAACTAAACGTCACCAAAGGTGGCATCGCCAAAAGTATAGGTGTTTTAGAGACATTCAAATTTTGTCACCAATAACGATTTATAATGACAGATAGCGACCGTCACCATTTCATATGATAAATGGTGATAGACCATAGGCTCCATCACCAAAGGTGGCGTCACCAAAAGTATAGGTGTTATGGTGACATTCAAAGTCTGTCACTAATATTGATTATAATGACAAATAGTGATTGTCACCATTTCATATGAACAACAACGATTTATTGTGATGGATCTCTCATGGTCTTCACTGTTGCCACATATATATGGCGACACTCGTTGACCGTCACCAAAAGCCGCATTTCCAGAAGTATAGGTGTTGTGGTGACATTCAAGGTCCGTCACGAATAATGACTATAATGATGGACAACGACCGTCACCATTTCATATCAACAACAATTATTTTTGGTTACGAACCTTTGAGGGTCGTCACTATTGATGTGTATATATGGTGACATTCATTGACCGTCGCCATTTCATATTTTGTGCGGGTCAAAAAATGTCACCAAAGCTCATTGGTGATGGTCAAAAGAGCCTCCATCACCAAAAATTGATCGTCGTCATTCCATATGGATGTCAGGGCACGATGGAATCGAACCACCAACCTCCTGCTTATAAAGCAGGTGCTTTTCCATTGAGCTAACACCCTTTAAAGAATTAGACTTTTAAAAATTAGACCTTGAAACTTTATAAATTGTAAATACTACAACTTTCAATAAATTAAAGTCTTGGCAATATTTTAATAAACAAGAAAAGCAACATCGATGTTGCAGGCCCCTACCTAATGGTTATGGAAGTTATGAAAAGTGGGGGGAGGGAAAAATAATTATGTATAAGAGAATAAATATGTTCAGTTGAATACTCAATTAGAAGTGAAACTCTGAAGACATTTGTAATCTATAAATGACCTATAACTAACAAATGCACCAAATATTTCAAAGGAAATGTCATAAGTGGATAGCATATGGAAGAAGAACATTGATGAAGACAGATGCAACATGTTATAGGTTGAGTGAAAGAAAAATTTCAATTCTATTTTTGTTTTGTGTTTAGATATCTAAAGGATATCAAAACTTATGTTCAAATGTAACATGGATCTCCGGAAACCATGAACGACATATGATAATAAAAAAAATTTATATATATATCCCCTTTACATAAACCAACATGAAATTTGGAATTTCACAAGTCCGCACTCAAAACATGACAGTGACCAACAAATAAAAGAAATTGACTTGGACAGAAAGCAATAGCTTCACTTTCATTCTTGAGTTTCTTCTGTTTATTTTAATTTGACTTGTGACATTCTTTATCTGACAAGGAATTAAAATCATCACTAGTATTAAATTCATCCAACACGGACTTTGGAGATCCCACTGACATCTGCGTTTTTGTTGTCATGCCTGAAAACCATGGATATCCATGTCGATAGTAGAATAAGATGTGTGTTTGTTGCTCAAGAACACATTCCTTATTAACCATTTTTACTTGACAGAAACCAAAGAGACAACACAATATCAGCGTACATAAAATCCCCTACCGAAATATAATCATAAGTTAGCTAAGAAGTCTAAAGGATGTTCTTAATTAATAAAATTTGTATTTGGAAATTTTGTTTCTTTAGATTTAAAAAAGATTATGTTTTACAACACTTCTGTCTATTTATCTAGGCAATTATATCATATCATATGTCACACGGTAGCAATCTACAGTACCTAAAGTAAAAAGACAAATTTTCTCAAGAAAAGGGATTTAGAAAAGAGCTTTGAAAACTATATGTTTGTCATCAAAGCTTTAATTAGTTTAAAAACAAACTAGTTGGGGTTTGAAAATCAAAACCGTCCCTCCGATCCTCCCTTTTCCCACTCATTGAAGGCCAAGCCAAGTGATTCATCTGGAAAATCGTGTTTCATATATAATATAGTGAGTGAATTATGCTAATGGAAGAAGGCATTTCCCTACTGGAATGTGAGCCATTTCTTCATGCATAATGACATATGCCCATAGAAACATTTTCTAGTGTAATGACACATATATCGAGTCATGACTGGAATCAATTCAATGGAAATCTCTCGACCATAATGACATATATAATGATATATCTCGAAAACATGATCGAAGAATATCCTATACAAAGAGAAATTGTACAGCTAGGGCCCTTACTTCTTAGGGGTCACTCACTATTCATATGGTGAGGGATCCATTATGAGAGATCCCATACAATGCTAAAGCGTAATTACATATCCATTCATAGGAAATGAACAAGGCAGTGGCCAAAGTCACTTTCATACAAATAAAGCTAGAGTCACTATTGTCATTGCAGATAACTGAAATTTGGGTAGTGGTCTAATAGTTAGAGCTTATTTGCAGGGAAGACTCGTCAATACCATCATTTTTTTCCATAGTCTATTGTGTCTCTAGATCCAAATCAGATAGCTTATTATTATCAAGTTCTACCTTTCAAGTGTTAATTTTTGGATCACCTTTTAAAACACAATTCTACCACTCCATTTGATTTTGTTTTGTCAAGAGAATTGGTAGGACCTTCCCATCCTCTGTTTTACATCAATCAATAACCATCGAGCAATGATATAAAGAATAATAGATACACAACAAAGGCCAAAGATGCACTTGTTGTATACCTATGTTCTAGGAATCATCTGACCTTACTGGTGCAAAGAGCTCACCCTGAAAAAATAACAGCCACATGGAATTGACAAAAAAAAACTAAATCAAGCTCCAAGTAAACCAATCAAAATAACATCCTTTTAATCAATAAATCTCTAACTTAAAATAAAAGTGGCCTAGAATTGAATGTTATATCAACCATGTCAAGTAACTAACATCGGGTTAGAAATACAGGCCATGCATATTCGATTAGCGAAATAATTCAAGTGATAAAGCTCAAAATCAAACAGATGACTTACAACTAAGAAACATGAATAAATGACTTGCAACTAAGACATGAGGTTTTCCTTTCGGCACTGTCGTTAAATAACTCTTCTTTTTGTCATATACCATTAAATGTTTTATTATACCAGGTGGAAGTGGCATTGTAACATTAACCTCTGATAGAGTCTGTGTCCATGACTACTTCTCAAGATCTACTCCATTACCAGCATTTGGGGCTAGATAATATACATGCAAAAGCCATCAACATGTAAATGAAATCTAAATCCTTGTTAAAAAATGGGAGGAAAAAAATAATCCACAAATTGAAACAAACTGTAGGATAACTCATTCCTACAACATGATTACCCTGTCATGAACAATAAAAAAAGAAATCAGGGGAAACGTAATTTTTGCCACATTTTGACAATAATTTCCTTTCACATATTCTATGAGCAATTGATGAAAAAAGTCAGTGAAAGCTTGTCAACATCAAGATTATAGTAAAACATAAAGGAACCTCTCCAACACATATAATCCTAAACATAAGTATCTATACATATAAGTATTTATTGAGGACATTGTATTTTGTGAAAATATGGAAGTCAAATCTTTGAAATAACACAATTTATGGTACCACTGCCTTATGAAGTCCATTCATTCAAGTATTTACGAAGTCCATTCAAGAATTTCTTCAAAGTTCAAAGTTCAAACAATTAACATGTAGCCTAAAAAAACTTAGATTTGAAAAGGAGATAACCCAACGATGTAGGGTATATATCTCACATTCAAATATCCTACTTTCGAGACATTGAAATGACACTTTTTAGCATACTATTGTGAATTCAGCCCAAAATGATAGAAAAAATTATTGATGGTTATTTTTTTTAAATGGAAAATAGGGCCAAATTCCACTTTAAACAACTCCTTTTGGGAATATAATTGTGGCATTGAATTCATCTTTTCTAGAGGATCAAATCAATCTAAAGATCGTCAAATTTGGATAACTAAAAGCGGAATTTCGAATTTATGTTTCTCTCATGTAAATTATTGAGGTCAACGTCAACTATATGTCGACTTAAGAAGATAAAAAGTCGTGTCCCCTCAACTCCACTGAATTGTATATATAGAGGAGCATTCTCTCTCATTTGGGACACATCAATCAAAAGAAAAAGATATCTATGTGGCAGCGAAGATTAAGGAGGATAAATTCTAGTTATTGTTGGGACTATTTTGGTTAGGGGTTTGTCATAACAGGTCTGAGTTTGGAAGCAGTGCTTCACTATGGTTAAGGAAAATATTATATATGGGTTGTGGCTTGTTTCGTATGGGACTTCTTCCTATAGTTTGGTTGCAGCTAGAAGATATTCTCACAGCTTGACCGAAAACCTTGAATCACTTGCCCAAGAAGCTGAAATACAACAGAAAGTTGTCAACCTTATATGATAGTATTCAGGTACTTGTTGAGGATGGCATGGAAACTTAAAAGTAGGCTAGGACTACTACAAATAATAGATCCCTTGTAAGAATAAAAAGGCCACACTATTTACAAAATTCAAGGGCTAGAGTGGCATGCTTTAGAAGCCCTAATCCTGAACCACAAAGGTAATATCGACAGTGACCTTAATGTGGTCATAAACCAACTCCTTAAGCCAGCCAAAGGGAGCATCATGTGAAATAAGGAAGGTTGCAGTAGAAAGGAGGATTTTTGGATCAGTCAACTTAGAAAGAAATGGACTATTGTTTCCCTAACCAAAACGATCTTGTACAACAATATGATTTGTCCTCTATGAACAAACTACCCAGATTATAGGATTGAATGGATCTAAGAGAAGTGATGCCTGATCTTCATATTGGCAAGTTATTTTATATCATTTTACTCTCTCTCTTTCTCTATTGAACATTTCAAGATAATAATAAGAATATTTGATCAAGGGTTTTCCCCATCTTGGGGTTTTTCCCTGGCTTGAGCCATATTCTCATGTATTTCTGTCTTGGCTTGTCTTTTTCATCTATCATTTATGTTATTTCGTCAATTACTATTATATAATGTCTAATGTGATTGGTAAATGGATTAATGGGCATATGGTTGAATGAAGTATCTAACCTAAACAAAGAACATGTTAACTGAAAATTAGCATGGTATCGAAGCTCAGGTGAGGACAAGCCCAAGCTTAAAGAGATTGCAATCACTAAATAATTTAATTGATACCTCCATCTCTCTGTGGTAAATCAAGTTAGAGTTCAAATCTGGGTTACTTCTCAAGGCCTTATTTGATCCCTAATCAGTAAACATGGGCACCAATCCTAAAGATATTCAACTATCATGGGAAAAAGTTGGAAGAAAAGAAGGTATGTTCTTGTACTTTATAGCAGTCCTACTCATCAATCTTAAGACTGTATCATCATCGTAAGCTTATGGAAAGATATTTTCCATGATCCCTGGAGGTAAGGTCAATCCTCGACAGATCTATATTTGAAATACTATTCTTAGCTCTAGAGGACTGATCAAGTGCACGATATATCTATCTAAGATATATCAAATACTTCAGATAACAAGTATAGGCTTGCATTCATTCTATCATTACTTTTGAAGCTGATCTTCTTTCCTAATAAGTTATAGTCCTGGACATCAATCAAGAGTACCAAATCCTAGACCAAAACATATTTCAGAAGGGTCCCGGAATCTAAAATTCCTCCATCAAATTCTAAGTATGATCACCATGATCATTGATTAGTATCAATTGTTTAGCACCTATTCTCTTTATCAGTGCCTCTGGTTTTGGAAGGATATTTCACTTTGAAGATAGAATTTTTTTGCGATAGGGTTAAGTCACTATGTTGCCTTGCTTGAATGATCGAATCATCTAACTTGCTGCAGGAATAAGGCCAAGGGATTGCGTAAGAGAAAAGTTAAAGAAGGATCATATTGATCCCAAGAGAAATATTATGGTTATGTTGGAGGTATCCCTAAAACAAGGTTATCGATAATCTGAGCACAGGAAGGTTCGATTAGTCAACACTTGGCACTCAATGGTCATTTTACACAATCTCTTGGCCTCCTTGAAGGTCATTGCTGCAGTAAAATTATAGTATATTCATGTTGGTGAAAGTTGTAGTAACTATGCAGACTTGGTTATTATTATTTGGAAGGCTCATATCTGAACCCTGTGGCATATTGAACTTGCTCATGGACTGAAGCATGATAACCTTGTCATTAACATAACTATGTGGCTCCTTAAGAGAGAACTGATTCATTATACCATCCTACAACTCGCAAGTTGATTGGCTATTAACTTTAGATATATGTGAGCATGAAAGTTTAAATAAGCCATCTTTGTCAAGATTTTGAAAGAGGTAAACTTTAGCAACAAGACCAAGATGACTCTATTTTATGGAAAAAAATAACACAGATGAGATTAAATGAACACAGTCCACATAAAAATGGTTTTAAACTTGTATTGTTGAATATCTTACAATTGTGATAATTACCATCAACACATGTATCTATTGTCCTTTGATAACACTACAGTTTGATAACTTAAAAGAAATACAGGTGAAACACAAACAAAAAATTCACTACATGTAAAATTTCTTGCCAAGACTCTCATTAGATTTGCAGTCATGTGTTTGTGATTTATTGTTGTGACACTCACTATTTCCAAACTAAGGAAAACATGGACAAAGATAGAAATAACTTGGTGAAGTTGAAGGCTCTATTTTCCTTATTAAAACCTTCCTTTGACAAGGATATTGGTCATCTATATGTCTTTGGGCACTCAACACTGGATGTTAATTGGATGAATGCACAAGGTCAGATCCAGGATACTTCCTTATCTCCCTTAGCTACTCAGATGAAATATCTCTCTAGGAAGTTCCAGATGATCAGAACCTCTCATGTGTTCAGACAATTTAATAAGACAACATATACTCTCTCAAAGGAAGGACTGCAGGTATACGAGAACTAAGTTCTAGAGAAGGAATTCATTGGTGGTCATTTATCTTATTTAAGAGAAAATCATAATAGGTTCCACACATGGATACCTTCCTTTAGAGCATTCATATCAAACTACAGTTGTTTAACATTTTTAATTTGTAGTAAGTAGAGAAAGGTAATTTTATTGATGTCCAACAAATGACAAAAATATGCCAATGAGACTAGAATGTACAATCAGTAATTACCAATCTATAGGGGTGTCCTGGGCTACCCTGAAAGCATAAAGAGAAACTTGTTTAGTTTTGTTAGAGTGCACTTGTGCCAAAGTTTTAATTCTAAATTTGGTTTCTCTTTATAGACAACTTCCACACAAGTCTCCCTGAGATCCCACTTTTATCAATAAATGATACCCACATTTAGTGCAAAAACCACTAGTGGAGTTTTAAGGCCTCATAGTCATTAATGAAGCTGAGTATTAGGGTTACTTGTGACATTCTATGTATTTTTCAAATTCCAATACTCCATATATAATTCTTATGTATTTTAGAAACTCCAATACAAAATCAATATTACTAGGAGTCATCAAGGCCAAAAAATATATCTTCAACCATATAGTTGGCCTTGACGACTCCTAGTAATATTTTTGCCTTCACTAAATGTATATGTAAGAGGAATTCACTCACATCTAAATATATGATTCTAAGAAATAGGTTGCAGGTTATTAAGGATCATTTAAGAGGTAATGTCCAAATCATGCAAGTTAATTGTGTGTGTAAGTGTTGTAAAATTTAAATATATCTAGTGCTAGTGTGCAATGCTCTATTTACATTTTCCTAAAGACAGATAACATCATGTACCTCATGTGGAGTGCTATGTTTACTTTGTCCTAAAGGCAGCTAACATTGACTAGAAGTGGTGAGGTATACTCATCTGGACAATTGAAAAAAATTATTATTTTTTACTATCATGTCTTGAGGCTCCACTTCTCAACATACCACAAACACTTGAAATAGTGGTGGTGGAAAGGCATGACACCATGGAAAAGGTTGTACCACACCTGTCAATGAACTTGTATGAAACTGAAGCTTCTAGAATTCCTGGAAACTGTTTTTATTGATGTTTTCGCTTACCATTCCCTTTCTTCTTAGAACACTAAGAAGCATAGTGGCCATCCATACTCGGAGATTCTACAATTCTTGAAAACTATTTTACTGTTATTGTTGCTTACCCTTCCCCTATTTCCTAAGATACTGAGAAGCATATTGGCCATGCTTCTTGCACTTGATATGGATCAAATTATTCTTCTGCTGGTTAGAAGAGCTTGAATCTTCCTTCTTCTTCTAACCCTTCACAAATCCTATTTTATTCCCTCCTTTCCTCACCCTCCCAATGAGGGCTATCTCTGGTACATCCTCATCACTAGTTGAAACCATCTCCAATCTCATTTCCTCCTCGATAAATGCATCCCACAAACTTTCGATTGAAGGTAGCTTCTCACAAGCATATAAAAATTGTACAAAATGGTGCCAAGATGGACCAAAGCCATTTAAACTGATCCAAATTATTCCATTCTCTTCTACCTTATCATCAAGTGTAGCTCGTTGATATCTCAACTCTTGGTCTTTATCAGATAGATAACTACTGTAGTATTGTTGCTCATGCAAGTAATGGATGATTTCTTCATTAAGAGCATTATCCTAGACATGTTCTTGCACCAATACAATGTAATCAAGGTAATATGCATTTCCCTATCAATCTTTTACTCTACAATGAAAGGGGTTATATGATTCTTCACCAAATCCAAAACTATTCATTCCAATTTGACCAATTTCTAATCATGCTCAACCAACTCCTTGGTATCTGTTGAAAGTAAAATCTCCTTCTCCACTACGTACCATAATTCAACCTCTTCCAAGAGATGTTGCATCTTGAACTATAATAGAGTTGGAAGTTCCCTCCAACATGTGACAATCCTAAAGACCCTAACTACTTGTGATTACAACTCTTTAAACAAACATGAAAACATATCAAGAACTAAGAATCGAACCTACAACCTCTTATAGGTGGATGCCATCTTTAGTAAACACGCAAAATAACACTCCAATCCCTGGAACAACTGGGACATAACACCCCATGGGCCACAACCTTTAACCGATCGAAATCTGCTTCACTTGCTGAAACTTGGGCATCCCACCCTTGAAACCCTTCAACAACTCCCTCTAACAAGTTGTAATCCTATCCCTGCACAACTTCCTATTAGTTTCAATGAAAGTGCTATGATACCATGTAATATAGAAAATAGTAAGTAAATTTTGCACTAAAAGAATATTCCTAAGATCCCAAGTAATTTAAATCCCTTGATGGGTATACTAGAATCTACAAAAACACATGTTGGGTCCCTATAATACTAGTGATTACCCATTACTATTGTAGTTATACCCCTTATTTATATTGTTGTGCCCCTATTACCCCCATATCGTTATTTATGTGCCCCATAGAATCCCTCTATTGTTATTTTTGTGGCTTTATATTATTATTGTTAGGTCGGCTGGATTATATTGTGACTCCTTAGACTCCTATATATAGAAAGGAGGTTTTGTCATTTGTATCATCCAAGAATTGTTCATTTATGTAATGTAAAGGAGGTTTCCCCCTCGAAGAGGCTGAATTCTAAGGCGTTGCTCTTTCTTTTCTATCTTTTCTTGAGCTGGTTTCATAACAGATACCATGTAATATAGAAAATAGTAAGTAAATTTTGCACTAAAAGAATATTCCTAAGATCCCAAGTAATTTAAATCCCTTGATGGGTATACTAGAATCTACAAAAACACACTGCTGAAAAATAATAAGAGCATGTACACAAATCTGAACTCTGAATCACATCTATCTTCTATTGAATGCAGAGAAAAGAAAATACAATGCAATACCTCAAAACCAAAAGCTTTCTAACCAACACGGAAGTGTTCACTACATCTCCTTTATAGAATAGGAAGATGAGAAAAGATACAAAGTATCTGGTCACATGCATGAAGCACTCAAGGTGACTCAATCAAATGCTAGCCCAAGTTTAATCATCTAGTGTACCCTTGTTGCATGGATAAGTGTGTCAGGTAAGTACATCTCCACTGGAAGACAAACAAAAGCATGCATCCCCTTCCTTGAGAATTGTGCCCCCTACCAAGACTAGAACCTTATCATGTAAAAGAACTCTAATTATCTAGGGTTTTGTGCCCTCCAAATATTAGATCATGCATGTAGAACTGAACTAAATTGAATCTCAACTACAAACTAAACTAAACTAAAGAAAAAATGGAATTGCTTAATCTTAAACAACATGGAAACTGAAATTAATTAAGGATAGAAAAACTGGAAATATACCCTCTACTCTCTTACATAACAACACCTCCCTCATACTATAATGTGCACAGGAACCATGACAAACTATTGCCATTATTACTGTTGTATGGACCTGCAAAAGGTACACCCTTACTACTGTTGTACCTACCAATTAAGTGCACCCTCGTACTATGGAGAGGACTGTAAGAGTTAAACAAGGTAGAAAATCTAACAAAGGATATGAACCAACTGATCAAAAAAATATTACCACAGTGATAAATTGAATCCTTGTAAGAGTGACTAGCATGGGAAGAGACAAAGTTAACTCAAACAAAGTATAAATCTTTGCCATAGATAAGACAAAATTTACTGCATGGTTTTAAGAAAATTCATCTCAATGAGATAATAAATTGTTTCAAACCCCAAGATTGAAAGGAAAATGACTTAATGTACAACAAAATGTTAGTATTTTGTTAAGCTGCATCTGCATTTACTCAGAGGTGTTGATTTGATGCTATATAATTCTTAAAGCCATGTTCAACCTACAATGAGTCTCTAGCTTTTCTATTGTTAAAGTTGCAGACCTATTTTAGCAAAGCCATAGGCTTTGATCATGATGAAATGTAGTTAAAGGATTTTTTCTGGATTTATATATTTTTCACAGTTTAGTTTCAATTATGCATTTTCCATACCAAGTAAGAAATAAAACAAACCATTAGCAGACAAAGAACATATCAATGAGAGCTAAACATGTAAAATAGAATAGATAAAGGATATACAAATGCAGAATGGAAAGTTTTAACTCAGAAACTGAATAGACAATGTGGTGTTAATAGTACCTATATAGCAGGATTTGATATCAGGAGTAAAGACACACCAAGTCCATCGAATGCCTCTTTCCAAGAACCCTCAGTAAGAGTTTTCCAAAGTCCCTTTGATTTCCCAAATGCGCTAGTTTACATCCGAGCAGAAGTTGTGTCCAGTGGCTTTCCAAAACAAAATAAACCACCACATAACATAGTGTTTATGTATAAATTTGAGCAAGAAATGTACAAGTCAAAATACCAAAATTTGGCTAGAAAATCCAAATCACTAGGACAAAGTAGGAAGAAAAGGAGTTGTACCTGTGTTATCACAGTTGTGCAAGCTCTAGTTGCAGTAGCTACAACCAAATTTTCCTTTGTTCCCATATACTTGTTCCTATGTTTTAAGTAAAATCTCTTAGACTATAGCCATAATAGTATTGGTTAAATTTATGATGTATAATTACTTGATGAAAATTGAATAAGCTAAACTCATGGTAAATAATATCACAAGTAATTATCTGTAGATCAAAAAAGGTTTTTCAACATGGTATCAGAGAAGTGAGATCAGGCAGTGGAGTGTGTCTTGGTGGAATGATATTGCATCAAACAAATCTGTGTATTTTCCCTAGAACTAGTTTATTTACAGATCTGATAATTCAAGCATGCATTACGTAAAGATCCATTGTCTCTAGCACCATTATTATACACAACTGCTCTTTAATTTTGTTTTATCTTATTCTGGAATAGGTGTAAGGAGGTGGGAATGACCATTCTCCATAGTCAAGTTGAAGGGAGTCATAACATCAGCTGTGTGGAACAATAAATATTAATTCATGACAATTTGCAATCCCAAGGGCATGGTTTTATGCAGTCTCCTCTACTCCGATTTTCTTTGAGCACCACAGATATCAAAAACTGAAGGAACGATGAGCTTGGGAAATTTAAAATGGAACACTTCATCATTTATCAATTACTAGAAATGTTTTGGAATATATTCATGATAATCGATTTGATGTGTGTCAATGTGCATTGATGGGTAACATGAGGCAAAGGTTATTTTCAAATAGATGAGGACCATAAACATACCTTCCAATACCATCTTGTATTCTATTATGATAAATGGATATTCCAAGCAAGCCAAAATGGACAATGCTTTCAAATTGTTTGATGGAATGGTGGACTGTTATATCAAACTCACGATTGTCATTTATATTGCACTCATTAGTGGTCTCTCCAAAGGAGGCAAGATGATCAAAGAAAATTCCCTTATAGAGGAAATGATGCCTAAATGCATGTTACCAAATATTGTTACTTACAATGTTGCTCATTCAAGGATACTACAAGGAAGGGGACACTGAAAATCAATTTCCTTTCCAAGATTGCAAGCAAAGGTTCTTCACCTGATATTGTAACATACAACACTCCGATACATGGATTTTGTAAAGAAGGTAGATTGAGGTATGCATTGAATATTTTGAACAAAATGGGTGATCTGTTTCTAACTAATGTAACATATACTACCCTGATTGATGGCGATTGTAGAGAAGATAATATGATTGGAGATTTCAGATTGCAAAATGAAAGGGATAGTGCCAGGAATGGTGACATACCGTGTCCTCCTCCATAATCTCTATGAGGAAGGGAAATTGGAAGAATCAAATAACCTTTTGCGTGAAACAGAGAAGAAGGGTCCTGAACCTGAGCACTTCACATGCGATATATTGATCAATTCATAGTGCAAGAGAGGTAACATGGCTAATGCCTGGAAACTCCACAACAAGATGTTACAAAGCAAGATATTTTTTTGTGTATACATACAAGGAATTTATTCATGGCTTTTGAAAGTTTGGGAAATAAATGAAGCAATGGATGTCCTATTTAAAATGATGATTGCAGGTTTATACCTAATTTTAGTGTTTACTCATGGCTAATTGATGGCTATTGTTTCCAACACAATGAAGAGGAATCTCTGAAGCTTCTTGATGATTTTTTCGAGAGAGGTTTATCTGAAAATGTTTTTATATAGTAACACTATTCGAGGTTAGGAAACCTGAGTAGGGACAAAAACACAATCAATAAAATGTTTGGAGGGGTCTTGTTGGTGATGCCCTTATTTATACTACTCTTATTTATGCATACTTGGGAGAAAGTGAGAGAAATAAAGCTTCAGAACTTGTGAAGAAATGGCCTAAAAGAAGATTCTAGTCAATCTTAAAAAGAAAAATGTTTTTGATGTATTCTTTAGATATAGATGGAAAACCTGAGGTTTTCTGGAATGGGATGATAGAGAGAGGCTAGGTTGTCAAATGTGCTATCAGAATGTGAGAACTATTGCACAAACTTCCATTTCCAGTATGTTGTTTTGATATGTAAGTTGTAACATTAAGACTCTATGATAAGTAAAAAGCACCCATTGTTACTAATGCAGTGAATAGGAATTAAAAGACACAGCACTGGAGAGGCTAATTAGGTGATAGTATTGAGTATATGGTTTGCACATCGATAAGCAAAAGTGCAACAATTTCTCCCACCAAAGCTAGACTTCTCCAGGGCAATGAGAAATTATCCTTCACAAGCTCATTAAACCAAACCTTGAATTTGCTTCTGTAGTGATCATCTACATCTCCCTTCAGTTTTACCAATGCATCTATCCAGCTCACAGTGACTCCCTTACATACACCATTGAAGAGCTCGGCAACCTCTTAATCACTCCCAAGGTAATTTATAACGATGTCACTTTTCCTGAGCATGGCTACATATTCTTCAGAGTCGATCAACTCGGCCATTAGACTCAAGTAACATGTCACATAATTGATTTCAGATGCCTTGCATGCCTCAAAAGTGATCAGATTATGGAAGAGTACCTCTATGTGATTAGTGATATTGATGGGTAGAAGATAAATTACGACACTTTTATGCTCAAAATTGATCTTCTGGATGCCTCCATCGCATAGCGCAAATTTGATCCCAAAATTTCCTAATTCTACGGCACAAGGGATGCGTCTGACGCCATTTACTACTTTCTCCACAGCATTGCGGTCGATTTGTATAAGAATGCCAACTCTTCAATTCTGTTGGATATTAACAATCATGGGAAAGTTGATCCTGAATGAGGAGACACTCATTTAATGTGTCTGAGTCAACAAAAAGTTTCATTGTTTGTCAAAGTTCCTCCACAGCTTCAATATGACTTTTCCTGTGTAGCTATTTTTTTAAAATTTATGTTGGTTGGCTATAAAACCCCATGGGAAAGTTGATCCTGAACGAGGAGACACTCATTGAATGTGTCTGAGTCAACAAAAAGTTTTACTGTTTGTCAAAGTTCCTCCGCAAGCTACCTTTCCTATGCAACTATTGTTTTAAAAGTTCTGTTGCTTGGCTATAGAACCCTGTTAAAGGAGAGTTTTATATTGAAAGTATATGTGCACCCAAGAGAATGTGCCTCATTTGATGAACTTGGGTGCCATGGATGGGATTTTACCCTTGTAAAATCTTGGCAATGAATTTTGGATATTTCTCAGAGAATGACGCCCTCTAAGCCATTGAGAACTAGCCAACACTTAATTATTTTTCTCAGGATTTCGTTTAGCAATGGTTGGGAACTAAAACACCCTCGATTAAGCATTTCAACTTTTATTCTACCATACAGAACTACTTCAGACACCAATAGAAAGAGAATTACACACAAAAATATCTATAACTTTGCTAATCAAACATACAATTACAAATTTATCTCATGGCACAAATATTTGTGGAAGAATTCATGAAATAAGTACCTTCGTGAGTTCCAAATCCTGCCCAATTTGCACCAATGTCAAATTTCGCTTCCACAACAATGCAGAAATCTCGCTGCAATCTAGCTAGGGCAACACCAATGTCAAATTTTGCTTCCACGGCCATGCAAAAATCTCGCAATCTATCTAGGGTGGCACCAATGTCAAATTTTGCTTCCACGACAATGCAGTGAATGGTGAAATCTAGCTCTGATCTACCTAGGGCTGGTTTCTCACCACCAAAACTAATTTTCCCAATGGGGTTTTTGGACACCCTAGCCTCACAGGATTCCAAACTCTCTAAGAGTTTTCTTCTTCAAAAATACAAATAACCAAAATCAGGAGAATTCTCATTTGCCCTTTTCACAATTTCCTTTTCATTTCTCACTTTTTATTTTATAAAAATTATTATTTTTTCAATATCCCTCCTATTTGAAAAAATCTTATTTTTTTCAATTTCCCTCCTCTTTGAAAGAATATTATTTTTTTCAATTTCCCTCCTATTTAAAACAATATTATTTTTTTCATTTTTACCTCTTACTTTATAAAAGCTAACATAACCTAAAGTGGGAAAGCTAACATAAGCTGAAGTGGCAAAGGAAATTGCTTTGAAAACACAAATGACCAAAACTAGGAGAACTCTCATTTGCCCTTTTTATAACTTCCTTTTCATTTTTGGCCTTTTATTTTATTAAAATTATTAGTTTCTTCAATTTCCCTCATATTTAAGAAAATATTAGTTTTCTCATTTTCCCCTCATTTTATAAAATCTAACATATGCTGAAGTGGGAAAGGAAATTGCAAAGTGAGTGAATGATAATGATATGTTGTTTAAAGATTACATAGGTTTTTAATTAATTTGTAAGAAAATAATAGAAGATTTATGGAAAAAGGTGTATGGATAATGTAATAACCATGATCTTTAAGACGATTAAGAATATTTTCACATGGGTTTTTTGAAATGGTCAAATATTATGAGTAGTGATAAGATTGGTGGTATAAGTGCTAATATTGCCATGTTTTGGACAATTATAAACACCCTCCTAAGTAGGACATGGGTATGGGTGTATTTTCTCTAACCAATTCTTTCAATTTGAGAGTTAATGTTTAGAAAAACGAACATCTTCCTATGTGCTTAAACCATCTATACCTATTGACAGAAGGTGATGTTCAAGGAGTTTATAAGGAACATGTGGTTTTCTTGGCCTCTAAGGAAGGTTTTTGGTTAATTCGAAATAGTAATAATGTAAAGTCATTAGAAGTTGAGGAAAAATGTGTTCTTAGTTTTGGGGGAATATATTGCAGTCAACCAAATCCTTGACCTTTCAAGATGCACTTTCGCATGAAATTTTATTGGAAAGAGGGTAGGGATGGACTACTTTCTGAGATAGATAAAGTAGAGTCGGAGTTCAAGTTTATGCTATATACTAGCAACTCACATAGTATCAAGAGAGATGCATTATTTTTGTCTTTTGGAACGAAGAAGATGTAGTTTCTATATCAAATCAAGTTCGGTTTGTGGATAGGTCTTATTTTTCTATAAAACCCCACCACTCCTTTTTTATCCTAGGGATGAGACCATGTTACACACCCTAGTATGGATAAAACTTCTTGGACTCCCCTTGGAACCCTAGACTATTCAAGATTTACGCACAATTGAAAACAAGCTAGGAAAAAGTATTCACATGGATGACGTCTTTGTTTCTAAAAGATAAAGGTCAATTGTAAGGATGTTAGTTTATATTGATGTACCTATAGGTATTTTTGAGACTACTAAATTGATTATTAAAAAAATTCAAGTGTTCTTTACATACACTTTCCCAACCCCCAATCAATTTTCACATTTTTTATGTTGTACATGGTGGCCATACCTGTTGGTCCTTCATTTTGTCATAGTAAATATGACTTTTAACATTTGCCAATTAACCAAATAGTATTTATATTATAAATGTGACTTTAAATTTAATTGATTTATTAAAGATAATTCAACAAACTAATTATCCTTCCAACTCTCCGTGTTTTATAAGCTTATATCCTATAGTTCTTTGAAGTTAGAATATTTTGTTGTGATGGTGGTGTTTGATCATGGATTTGTGCAAAAATCTAGTGTTTTTCCCCCCTCCTTAAGCCATCTTATGTGATATTTTTGGCACCAGAGAAATTCTTCCTAAATGCAACCTTCTTCTAATTGAGTGAGAAGCTCACTTTCTTCCTCAACTAATTTGTCAGATCGACCTTCAAGAATAATGCATTATTGGACTTATTCCACATGATCCTCTAATTCCTATTTGATTTGGTGTATGTTCCAAAAATATTCTCTACTCCATTTTTTTATTTGAGATTTTAAGAACTTGATTTTCTACTGGAATTGGTGCATAATTGAACCCAGTCGAGGAGTGGCTTCCTACCACCATTATTGGGAATTTTCCAAGAAGGAAGGATCCCTAAGAAAAAAGCTTTCAAAGTGAAAGGGTCTATTTTTGGGGCTTTCTTTGATATTTGCTTCCAAGCTTACAGGCTAATGATATGATATGCAACATGGAAGGATTAAAACCTCCACAAAGGTCTCATTGTCCCAAGGAGCTTTTGAGACCAAAAATATGTCAAATTTGGAAGTAATTTGAGGGCAGCCACCTTTTCGATTATTCCAAGTAAATATCCCATGTATAGTATCTACATATGTGGCATGTAGGTCTTGCATGAGGTCAAGGAAGAGCTATGCATCAGAGTCCAGTTATTACAAGCCACCTTTTTTCCTTCCATCAATTTAATTATGTGGAATTTAACCACTATTATCCATAGGTATTTTGAAGATATGGAGTGGAGATCATCCAATAGAGCTAGACCACATGCATTTGTAATTCTACCTATTGACTTAAAACTTTTGAATTGAAAATGACTTGAAAGAATGCATGGGGCTATAGTTAGATTGGTGATGGTACTTTCCACGGGATTTCATATAAGAGCTAGCCTTCCTACTTTTCCTTTTGCATCCAATTCCACTGAAGCACTACCTTTCTAACATTTCTATAGGATTTCACTTACACGATCGTTGGAGAATTTTGTTTTTTGTAGTATGAGTACTATAGGGATTTCCTTATGTTTTTAACCTTTTGGGAGCCTCAACTTTCCTTTTTAGTTGAGGCCCCTAATGTTCCATGTGATTAATTTCACTAAGAATGATGGGGAATGGAGTGGAATACATCCATCATGAGAGCCACCTTACTTGAATTGGCTAGCATCTCACTCACTTCTTGTATGAGGGTTTTGTTGCTTTTTTTTCCATTATTTTTTGCTTCCTTGTGGTGCTTTGAGGGTTCTTTGAAGTTATGAATTTGGATGCCATATCTTGACTAACCTTGTCTTTGAGAGGTCATCCCTTTGTGATTACAAAGTTTCAAGTAGGGTTGATGTAACATCTACACTATTTGTTGAGGATTGTTTACAAATATTTTCCTTTTAGCTCTTCTACCATGCTTGCCAAGGTTGTTTCTTCCACGTCCATTTCTTTTGCATCATCCTAGGTATCTCCTGGAATTGTTTTTTTGCTTCTGGTTTGTCTTCTTGTGGCTCTTCTTGGCTGGTTTTTGTTGCCTTTCTTTTGATAGAGCTTTGACCTATATTTGGATCCACAAAGTTTATTTCCTCTGATGGGTTATCCACTTGGATCAATGAAGGAGACAGAATGGGATTGGGGGAAATCAAGCCTATTCCTGGAAACATGGTTGGTGGATTTTGATCCCGCTCACAAACATATCTTGGTGAAACAACTTCGGGCTATATTGTCGAGCCCTCCATTTGTCTTCTAGACAGAAGATGTCCTTCACACTATTGGCAAGAAGCTTAGTAGATTTATTTCTATCAACCCTAATTGGTTTGTTTCGATTAATAGGCATTGGGTCTAGATTCTAGTCAAAGTAGATATCAAAGAGTGTTTATTCAAGGCCATTGAATTAGTTTACAAGGAAAACATATAGACCCATAAGATTGATTATTGGAAAATGTCATTTCATTGTTTCAACCATTACGAAGTTGGACATGTTCAGACCCAATGGTTAGAGTTGAAGGCTCCCATTTTGAGGAAAAATAGAATTCAGAAGTAAGTTAGAAGCAAGTTTGAACCAAAACCTACAATTTCAAATTATCAACAATTTCATGTCAAGTTGGAACCTATCCTTAAGGTTTAGTGAGAAGTTCAAGTAAATATCACGCCTCCTTCTGCTACGATTAATTCCCCTTCATATTCTTCTTTGGTTTTATCTCTTCATATAAATTCTTCTACTTTGATGGATTCCCTATTATTTTCCATTCTCCTCTCCATCTTCGCTCTCATTTCCTTGCCCCTTCTATTCCTAATCGTATCTCCCCCCCTTTGACCTTGAACTGTCAAGCCTCCCTTAAGAGGTTAAAACTGTAGTGAATAAGCCTAAACATTCAAATTTCCCCAACACTCTCAAGCCTAAGGTTAGACTAATGGAAGAATTTTTATTGAAAGGAGGATTAGCTTCAGAACCACAAATATCAAATGCAATAGATTGAAAACATCACCTTCTTAATGCACAACAAAAATCATGACAAAATATTAAAAGGGGAAAAGGAAAATGAAAATTGAATACCTTTCAAAGAGGTTGGGAAAAAATAGGACTTACGGGAGGCAAGCATACAATTGCAATAAGGGGTTGGGCTATGCAATAAGAGGTTGGAAAAGTAGTTTCAGATAAATGGAGACTTTGGGCTATGCACAGCACTATTTTTTCAATTACTTGGTTGGGTTCCAAAATTGCAAAAAAAGCAAGGCTATCTATAAGGGCATGATAACTAGGGAGTTCCAAGGTGTGCTAGGGAATGACAATAAGTGCTAACACATGTGAGACGGTTCCAAGACATGTTAAGCATGCCAAGATGTGCCAGGTTCTAGGGTGTGGCACCAACGCGTGTTAGGGAGTGCTAAGGAAACACAAGGGAGCACTAGTTTCAATTGCATGGAAATGAATGAATAAGAGTGTGTGATAGGGAGTCTTAGTGAGTTCCAAGTGTGCTAACCAGGATCAAACCCACCAAATTTAAGCACACTAGCCCAAGGATAACGCAAGGATCCAGTGACACAAATTGCAACCAGATACAAAACCCATTTCAAAATACTCAACCCAGATGATTTTTAAGGAAATACATGTGTCAGATATTGAATTCAGCAAAACCCATTCCAAAAAAAAGAAACAACCTGGTTTAATTCTAAGGAAAATATGCATTGGAGCTATAAACCTATATTTTTGTCGACCCCCGGGATAAACCTCCGCCTAGTACTTGGTCTTACATGTATCTAAGGGATACAATATGGTAGTGCTGATGAACCCTACTATCGATCTTGAAGTTGTGTTTGTCAAATATTCAAAATAAACCCCCATTGCATATAAATTCCATTGAATAAGATCTTTAATTTGATATATATATTTATATATATATATATATATATATATATATATAGAGAGAGAGAGAGAGAGAGAGAGAGAGAGAGAGAGAGATATGTATATATATGTATATGTATATGTATATGTATATGTATATGTATATGTATCTATATATATATATATATATATATATATATATATATATATATATATATATATATATATATATATATATATATATATATATATATCGTGGGGGTACAAAAGCAGGTATTCAAAACCCAAAGTGTGAATACAAAAAATTGATGATTGATGCTGGAAGTCCAATAATAAGAAGCTGGGTTGCTCGCAACTGAGATTCCAAATCAAAACAAAAAAATCTCCCTGAGGGATTAGAATAGAGACAAATTGGCGTGTTTAACTAATCCAATATATGGGAGTTTGATGCAAGTGCTGATGTCAGCTCTTGACTTACCCGACTATCAGTTACGATGAAGTTTAGATTGCATCTCTTGTTGACGATTTTGACGGTGTGTTACACGGTAGCATTGGATGTTTGGTGTCTCAATTAACCAAGTTGCAAAAACTTCGACAGATCCATGTGTTGGTTTGGATTGAAGTTAGAGTTTTTTTATGAAGCTAATTTTAAAATTGGGCAGGACCATTTTATGTAACTACATGTAATGGTTCACAATGATATTGAATGAGGTATTGTGCACTAGTCAAGTGGACTAGGAATTCGAATTCAACATTGTTATTAGATTTACTTTAGATGTGGATTAATCAAGTATTCAAGAATTTAGATAGATTAAATTTCATTTTATTTTCAATAAGGAAAAATGATTGATTCTCATTTAAAAAAGTAGATATATACTTTGGTATTTCATTGTTAATGTTTTTGCATGCCATATATTAGATTTTAAAATAGAATGGTTAAATTTCTAAGTATCTTATTGCTCTACATTATAGTTCTTTTATTTCTGAAAATTGTCTACTATATCAATTTTCACAAAAAAAGGTTAAAGTTTTTTATGATGACAAATATAACATATATGATTTAAACATGACAAAAACATATCATGATCTATGAAAATTTTCATGGACGGATGACAAATAAACAAGACGAAGGAAAAATTTTCAAGGGCATCCCTTTATAAGTTAAAAATCCCTGAGTTGCAAAAGGATTCCTTTATCGAAAACTTAGTAGAAATTCCTCCTTGGCACATTTACAGTTGCATCCCTTCTTTTATAGGAGATCTACCACTTGATTCTACTCTCTATAGACATTATTAGAGGCCAGTCTTTGAAATGTATTCATCAAAGATCTTATGCTTGCATCCAAAAAGTAAGTGAAGGTGGTCCAAATTTTGTTCTCAATTGTACCCAATCTAGGATCATCTTGGAATCTCCAAACACAGGTAAATCTTCAATTGCAATCCAGTTAGCACATAGAAGAGCCCCCAAGAGTATGATTAGCTCAACTCTATTATTTGACCCTATGCCACTATACCAACTGAAATGGAAGGTGTACCAACTGAAATGGAAGGTGTTGTCTGGCTTCAAAACCAAATGTGTCCCACTTCCACAAACCCTGTTGGTGGATGCTCCATAAAAAATAAAAATAAAAAATAAAAAAATAAAGTATGACCATAGCTCCATGAGTCGAAAATGTCTTCTAGGTTGTTCCTCCTTCATTAGCCATATCTCCATAAAATATGCAAAGATCTTTAAATAGGCATTTCTAGTATCTGGTTCTATTTGTTCAAAAATCTTCTCATTCCTGCTTCTCCATATGTCCCACAAAATATAGAAAGGCACAGAACAATATGTCTTGAAACCTTCAAACCATTGAGTGAGACATCTCTAAATGGAAACCATGTTTTAGATTACATGTATTTTAAGTGTTTGAAGAACCCCACTCCATACCGAGATCGCAAAAGGACATGTTAGAAATAGATTTTCCACATCTTCTAAATCTTCTTTGCATAAAGAGCATCTTCCAAGATCCTCAAAGCCCCTTTTATGGATATTATCCCAAGTTAAAATATTATTGTGGACCACCAGCCACATAAAAAATTATAATTTGAGAGGTATATCCCATGTCCACGTGTTATGAAACCAAAAAGCATTATCATTCAACCCACGTCCATGAGAATATGTTTATAAATCTCTTTAACTGAGATCTGCTCATTATACATAATGCCTTCCCAATTTAGCTTTTTTTTCTTCTGAGTGAGTTTTAAACCTAATAGACTTAATTGTTTTGTGAAATGTGCCCATTCCACAAATAGATCCTCTGGAAATCCAAGTTCAAATTCATTAATCCAATAACTTGTAACAGAAGAAGATCCTCAATCACAAGAGATGTAGTTCATAAAGTAAATCCTTTTCTTATGTAAATTCTCAAGAATGTGAATATAAAGAGTATGTATTCCCTCCACCCCTTTGATATCATCTAGTCCTATTTCTATCCTATTCCCCCTTCCAACCTCCCATCTCAGATTTCGTAGTAGCCGATATTTGTTTCTCATCATGCTTCTCCATATATAAGATGCCACCTTCTTCTTTGGAGCCGCCTCTTTAGTCCATTCCTTAAGTTGTCTAATTTTTAGATATTTCTCTTTAATAACCTATTACCAAATACCTTTTCCCTGGAAATTTTTCCATAATTTCTTGATAATTAAAGCCTTACTAAAACATTAGGTGTCCTTTATACCCCACCCTGAATCCTTCTCATGTCTCGCAAGCACCTCTAAATAGACCAAAAGTATCTTATTTTTGGATTTAAGCCTAGCCCAAAGGCACCTAGCTATAATAGCATCAATTATTTTGGTCTAAAGATACTTATGGGGGAAATATACTGAAGTTTGAGCCCTCTAATTGCAATGAAATCACCTCCTCCCCATTTGTCATGAAATTCTTTGAAGATGTCAATTGTTTAGGGTTTTGTCAAAGAGTGCACGAAGTAGGTTACCATGAGCATCTCATAGGTATATTTTCCCTCACCTTGAAGGAAGACAAGATCACCATTGTAGGGACTGGTTTCATGTTTTCTGTGGATTCCATCTCTCAAGATGAAAGCATACCAAACCATAGTGAAAATTGGTTCAAAGGCATGAACATAGACTTAGAAGAGTACAAACCCTACTTGAAATCACAATACAAAGGAGCTCACTCACATGTTTTCCCATTCATATACTTGTTAGAGAGATATGCAGCATTGATGAAGGTTGTCATGAAATTCTTCACATGTGAGGGCATATTTTCTAAGCTATATCAATACCACATAAGACTTCTCATGCACTTTGCAGCTACCAAGCCTCTAAATTTGTCCAGCTACTTGTATAGGATCCTAATCAAAATGTCTAAAAGGGTGCAATTGAAAGGAAAAGTGCATCATCCCAGCCTCTTTTACCATAGTTTGATAAAGGTTATAGTACTCCATCAGTTTAAAGAGAAGAACATGACATGGGACACCTTCATTGAGGCAGCCTTGAAAACGGATATAACCACTTCACCAAGCCAGCACAAAACCATGTCATTACAACCCATGGAGGTGGGGACATCAAGCAAACATGATGAGCCTAAATTTTCCAAAACCCACCTAATCCTCACTATCTACCCTAAAATCCTTTACATTCTAGTCATCTCTTGGCTGTGACTTCATAGAGAGAACCCTCTCTGGTTTTGTAGGGCTAGATACCAAACTAAAATTGTGGTCTATGGCTACCTCTGTTGATCTCCTCATCAGCCTGGGACATTGTGGAGGAATATAACAGAGGCCATGACAACTAGGGAGTGCCGAGGTGTTCTAGTGAACGTAAGGTTCCCAAGCCATGGAAAAATGTAATGCTAGTTGTGAGGTCATGACTGCCAAGGTTCATTAGGGAATGGTAGGGCATGCTAACTTGTGCTAGATAGTATGAAGACATGTCAAAACAAGCTAATATGTGCCAACTGCTAATGCATGCCAAGATCTACAAGGGCGTGAAAATGCATGCCACAAACTATCAAGGCAGCAAAAGGTAGGAAAAATTTACACTACAAGGAAATGAGCACATAATAGGGTTAATAAGTCATCAATTTACCTTTTCCATGAAGGGCATGCTAGGCACACTAGCACTAGGTGCCAATAGGTGCCAAGTGCCAAGTGTTAAAGCATTCTAACTGCCAAATCTTCCTCTGTTTCTTCTCATCTAGTTTCCAATAATTGATCTCAAATAAATTTAATATTAAACCATGCCAAAGCATACCAAGTCATCTCAATGCATACCAAACATGCTAAGACTTACCAAGTGCCAACACGTGCCAAGTGCCGATGTGTGCCAGGGAGTGTGATGCATGCTATGAAGTGGAAGAGTGCATCAAAGAGTGCTAAGGTGTGATAGAGAGTGCCAATGCATGCTGAGAAGTTTTTGGGAGTATTAGGACAACACAAGGGAGCACTAGGTCAAATTTCATGGAAGTGAATGAATATGAGTGTGTGTCAGGGAGTGTCAATAAGTGCTAGTTGTCATGGCAAGGAGGGAGTGACAAGGTATGCTAAGCACGGGTAAGGCATGCTATGGAATATCAGGGAATTTCAAGAAGTGCTAAAGTGTGCTAGGTAGTTTCGGGGTGTGCTAACATGTGCCAAATAGTTCTAAGGCACGCCAGGTGCTAAGACATGCTAAGATGTGCAGGGTGCCAAAGTATGCCAATATGAGTCAAGGAGTTTCAAGGAAACAAAAGGAATAACTAAGCTAAAATGAAAGAAAATGAACACATAAGAGGGTTAATAAGTCAGGACTTTATCTTTTTCAAAAGTGGCATGCTAGGCACACTAATGATATGTTCCAATACATGCCAAGTGCCAATGTGTGCCAAGTGCTAATTTTTGTCAATGCAATAAAATGCGAAGGTGTTCCAAGGCATGCTAGGGACTACAGGGCATGCCAACACATGATAGGGGAGCGCTATGCTATGCTAGGGCATGCCAACATGTACTTGGGCATCCTACTCATGGAAAGATGTTCTAGGTACAAATATGTTCCAGGTACAAAGATGTTCCAAGACATGCGAGGTGCCAAGGAATGTTAGTGTATTGTTCCAAAGCATGTTAATGTGTGCCATGAGTGTCGAGGAGTGCTAGGTCTCTCTCATTAATAGAATTGATAGAGCTTGATTATGTGTTAAATAATATAGTTCCTACACACACTAGTGGAACTTTATTTAAAGGAAATTTGCTAGATAATAAACCTAATAGAGATGAATCATGTGTTGATTCATAGGAAAACTATATTCTTATGACTTGAGGAAAATGATACACACTAATTACTTCTTAACAAATTGATAGACTATTATAACCACTATGACCTTGGACACATAATGAAAAATACTCCACAACAATGGTCTTAAATCGTTATCTTTTGACAAAAAATATAGTAACAGGTACATAGCGTTATCAAAAACTCATTGGAATGATCAATGATGATGAAATTTTTTTGACCATCACCAAAAGTAACCAAAAAGAGCATTGGTGAGGGCCAATAAAAAATCGTCACTAGAAGTGTCACCAAAGAGAGAATTAGTGATGGGCCTTTAACGACACTCACCGAAAGTGTCACCAAAGAGAGAATTAGTGATGGGCCTTTAATGACCCTCACCAAAAGTGTCATTGAAAATGGCTTTGGTGACAAACCTTAAAGGACCATCACTATATACACTTACAACAATGATTTTTTAAATACCATCACCATATGCAACATTAGTGATAGACCTTAAAGGTCTGTCATAGGCATGAAGCGTCATCAAAAACTCATTGGAATGATCAATGATGACGAATATTTATTGACCGTCACCAAAAGTAACCAAAAAAATCATTGGTGACGGTCAATAAAAGATTGTCACTAGAAGTATCACCAAAGAGATAATTAGTGATGGGACTTTAACGACCCTCACCAAAAGTGTCACCAAAGAGAGAATTAGTGACGACCCTTTAACAACCCTCACCAAAAGTGTCATTGAAAATGGCTTTGGTGACAAACCTTAAAGGACCATCACTATATACACTTACAACAATGTTTTTTTAAAGACTATCACTGTATGTGACATTGGTGACAGACTTTAAAGGTCCATCACAGGCATGACCCTCACCAATGGATGGAATAAAACGGATGAAAAGATTTTGAGCCATCAAAACTTCAATAATGAATAAAAATATACATATTGTGATCTACATCTACAATTAGAAAACATAATTGGCATACCACTTCAACCTAGGTTACAAGTTCTCGAGCTGCCTTTTTGCCTCTATGGTTGGCTAGACAATTTAAACCATGGGGCTAGTGATAGGGTAATATGGAGTATAGTAAATTTCTCTAGTCACTAAGGAGAAAACCAGATCTGAGGAGGGTAGCCCTGTACAATAGGGATTTGTACTAGAAGGAAATAATAGCTAGCACCTATTGTGTTTTGAAATTCTAATGAAAGAAATAATCTCTCCACCATAATGCACTTGTCCAATAAAGGGCTCATGTTTCCCATGCTGCGCCCAACTCAGTAGACCACCATCCAGCTCAGATTCTCCCAACGAGCTTCCCAGCTAACAAGTTCTCCAGCGAACAAGCCAGCTCCTCCATTTCTATTTATTATATTTCCATTTCCACTGTGTTCCAAGGAATGGAGTATTATCAAGCACCTCCCACTATCCCGGATGGTATTCATGGTTCTACCTTTCCCTTAGCAACCAGTTGATTGAATCATCCTGTTACCCGTATCTTGTTCTTTTTTTAAATCCTTGAACTTCTGAAGTCTACCATGACATTAGACACTCGAAAATCCTGCTAAATTCATGTTACCAATATTATAGTATCTTAGCTCTTTAAATTTCCCTCTAAACTGGTTGTAAAATACTAGTATTCACTGGAATCTACACTGAAAACTAAGCCTGAGAGCAAGGTGACCTCCTAACTCCACTATCAAATCTTAAATGCCTACAAATTAACAGACAATACTCATGCATACACTAATATCGATTTGTGAATTGAATTTCTCTTGCAAACAAACAAGAACAAGGTTGCAACTTACCTGGAATGCCAAACCCCTTCAAATTCTGATTCACAAATCGCCAAGAAATGCAGGCTTCCGCAAAAAATGTATACCTGGCGTTGGTTGCAATGAGTCACCAAGAAATGGAGTATTCCACACAAAATGTACACCCTTGTCCCTATGAGGCTTATTTCTCTTTGGCCTGCTCTCTGTTTAAGTCACTTCACCTGCTACTGGTCTGAGGTCTGAGGTATTTTTTCGCCTCCTCTAGGGCTTCGCCCCCCACAAACCCTTGCGCAAGTCCTAAGGCCTTTTAAGTTTTGGCTTCCTAAAGTGGGCCTATATGAGGCTGTTATGCCACTTTCTACTCAAAATACCTTGATTCAGTCGAACCACTATTCAATTGAACACTTTAGGCTCTTGCTGAGTGATGAAAGTGAATACAAGCATCGAAACTAGATCAAATCGATGAGTTACAAAGTATATTTGATCATGCACCTTACTTATTTGCCTTAGTCCCAGCTTCTCTGCTGCAATACTATGTCAGTGACTAGTACTGGTATGATGCATAGGATTTGTGAAAAAAAATCTGAGGACCAAAACTATACACCACGAAAAATGAAAACCCGATTTGAAAGAGTCAGATTTGTGAACAGAAATTTGATGACCAAAATTATACACCATGTGTTAGAGCCTAGATTTGTCGTGGGCTGGAAAGGCAAGGGTCTAGGTCCACATCAAACCATGCTTAGCCTCGTAGCTAGCCCTACAAGGATAGGAAAGGGCTCTCTCCAGATCGATCTCGGCAAAAGACAAGAGATGGGGCTCAAGATGACTGAAATAAAAGCTAATTTTAGGCTAGGTATGAAGTACAAGGGTTTGATTTGAGTTTTTGGGGGTTTCGTGTTGGAAACAGGGAAAGGAAAATTGGGCTCGGGGATGAGGCACAGTTTCTGCAAAGTTCTAATTGGGGCAAGGAAGGCAATCGTTTTGATGCTTTAAAGTGAGAGAATGGATAGATCAGACTGGTGAGGAGCTAAGGAGAGCAGGAGAGTCTCAAGAATTCTCCTTAAACAGATGAAAACTTGGAAATTTAAACAAATTCAAAGGCGAAGCTTAGCAGTTAATGGATTCTACCTTAATCACTCAATTGTTCAAATTCAGAAGAAGAGAAAGGAAAATGATACACATAACACTAATGAATTTAGAATTACTTAGAGAAGAACACCATCAAAACATAAAGCCACATGGATCTCAAACAATGCTGCAAAACCCTGGTCTTTCCTTAGCCAAAAATGCAGAGATAGAATGTACAGTGATATGCCAAAGCAATCCCTAGTGTCCAACCCTGAAAATGACTTAGGAATTACATGATATAGACTAGCCCAACCCATTCCCTTGCCTCTAGGGGTCGAGCTCATCATTCTAGGATCTATTTCAACCAATTCTAAACAAAGCACTAAAATCTAGGTAGTCAAACAACTTACCCCTATATGCTAGGAAACTGATTCATTCACTCACATTTCACCTTTTGGTGAATGAATCTTCTAGAACAAGTAAAAATGTGCCAATATTAAATCATGGTTATAAAATTACATCATGAAAAGTCAAGACTAACATCAAGAAGAAAAACTAGTCAAAACCGAGTGAACTTCTGAGCTGAACAGTGAAAACTAGGCAAAAATCCTCTATGTGCCGTGCCTGATTCTCTATGTGTCGCGCCACTTTGAGGCTGAGTTTGAGGAGCTTCACGAAGTCTAAATTGAGCCCAAGATAGCTCATTGGAAATCCCTACCTATCTAATTTCCAACCCAAGTGGAAATTTTTAATTTGGATGTCATTTTCCCCTCCAAAACTTCAATATCCCAAGACTGCTTCCTGTGTGTCAAAATAGGGGCAGTGAGGTCATTTTTTGAGTGTTTTTGACCTCCTGAGGACTCAAAACTTGCCCAAATTTCATGGACATGCACCAGAAACCATGATTTTTCATGAAAAATCTATAATTGTAAAATTTTTACAATTTGGATCTCCCTAGCAAAAGCGCGTGCCACGTGGCGCAACGCATAGGGAGAAAAACCTTGTGTTAAAAATTTATGTGCATAGCACCTTTTCGCAAACTCGTTTTGAGGAGCTTCTCGGTGTCCAAATTGGGTGTGGTATACCTAGTTGGAATGGTATTTGAGTCTACTTGCCAACCCAACTATAATTTTTCAATTTGGATTTCATTTACCCTATAACCAATCAAATCTCCCAATACAGGTCAAAATGCGCCAAATGAGGCTGCCTAAAGGTAGAGTGTTGTTGCAGTAAACTTTTGAATGCCTTCCCCAACTCAAAATTGAGTTCGTGATAGCAAATTGGAAATATAGTTTTGTCTAGTTATCATTTGACTCATCAAGCGAGTCATTTGGCCAACCAAGCTAGGAGAAAACTTGATTTTCCCAAGGTCACTTCAGAGGTGCATCAATTCTCCCGAGGCAGCTGTATTTTTGACATTTCTATAAAACCATAACAGCTGTGTAAAAGCTGAAAGATGATTTTCTTCTTGGGTCATTGAAGGACAAAAACCTCTCTCATCTTTTCCAAATTCATCCTTTCTAGCTCAGAAACACAATTTGAAGAAAAACCATCCCTTTTGTGTGATGAATGGCTTGCTCCTTGGAATGACTTCTCGACAAATGATGGAGATCTGATGCTCGATGATATGAAATAACCTCATACCTTCTGATATCCCTTACACCTCCTCTACTCCGATATCTCTGGTCCCATAGCCAACCCTAGCTCAGTGGGAGAGGAAATTAGGGTTTGGGGATTTATGGTTAGGATTCTGGGGTTTTACATTGGGAAATTCTGTGAAAGGGAATTTGGGATATGTGATGGGGCTTTAGTAATTTTAGGGGGGTAGGGAACAATGAAATCAGGGACAAAAGGAATAAGGGATACAAGAGAATGATGGAAAGAGCAAACTTGGTGGCAAATAGTTGATAAAACCCTAGGTAGCCATTTTTATATGAGAACTTTGACATGGTAGGGTTTAGACCATCACCATTGATCAATCACCATATAATAGGACAAATTTTAATGAAATGCAATGATTGAGGCTCTACCTGGCAAATCTGTGCGAATTATTGGCAATTTGGAGGAATTTTGAGTAGTTTCGGACCTTTAAGTGTATGCGCTGCGCAGGGTGCCCAATGCGCCGCGCCTCCCTAGTGTGTCGCGCCAGTGTTGTTTTACACTGCGAAATGCGGCCCAATGCGCCGCACCTGGTGGGTACGCCGCTCCTCCTGCCCAGTGCGCCGCATCGCTGAATTGGAGCGATTTTCACCCAATAACCTCACTTGCTTACCAAAATTGCTCTATGTTGCTTCTCAACATTTCCAATTTAGCTCTTTGATGTATTTAGTATGCAAATGAACTCTTGGAACACAAAAATGATATATATGCCAAGGATTTAACTTTCAAAAACCAAATTTTCATGTTGCAAACTTTGACACTTGACTCTGAAACTCTGTTTTTTGCTTCCTTTATGATTTTTTGTGCTGAATGATGAACCTCTTGTCTTTTTGTGCAGGGATAGCTATCATTGGATTCGGAAAAGGAGACCAGGGTTGCACTTGAAGAATTTCACAATTGAAGGAGCTTTGAGAATTACATATTTATTACAAAGATAAAATGGCGATTTTTCTTCAAGACAGAGTTTTGAAGAAAAATCATGATCAAGCATATTGACGATGAAATTTATATGATGAAAACTTATTTCAAACCTCCCTCATATGCCTGCTAGTATTATTGGACACTTTGAAGGAAAAATTTGCGAAACCCTAAACCTAATGACTCACATGACTCTTGGCTGACCAAAAGACCATCCATAATGACTGTAAAATTGACTTTGATGAACTTTAATGATCAGACACGAAACAACAGGTACATGACATGAGGGAAGTATGGAGACAAGACCCTTATGTCAGAAGATCGATGCTCCTAATGGAATGTAGATGATCGAGCTGAATGACACACCTAAAATGAAATGCAACAAAAAAGGTTTTGATCTCTGACGAAGGGCTGAACAGACCGACTCTAACATTGGCTCCAATGGGGATGGTAGCTCCTTGGAGGTGCCAAGAACTACATATCTTTTGGTGAGAAGACAGTGCCTTTGTCCATTGGGCTATGGAGTCGATGACTTGACAAAACCACACAAGATTTGTTAACTCAATTATTGACTAAAAATTGGACTCAAAACTAAAATTGAAAACCATAATAAAACCAAACATGACTAAAACATAACTAACTTACCTACTCTAAGTGTTCTTTTCACCCTCGATCAAGTGAAATGGAATAGCCAATGCAACCATGTAAGCATCCTAGCTACTATTTGAATTCTCTGCAAGTGCTCGCTTAGGAACAACAAGAGAAAACTACTGAACGACAACTCCCATGGAAAGTCGGAATCAAATTGACTACGATAAACTTGCAAAGCATGAGTTGACTGGATGACTTCAAGAATATTGCGAAAGGATCTTCACAAGCATAGCTATTGATTTCCATTAACACATTATTGCTCTGGTCCAAGTTATCTTCATAGCTAGATATTAAGATTTTTCTCACATTTGTGTTGTATTTCTTTGGTGATAGCAGCAGGCTGTCAAAAGGGTCCTGAATTTCGTGAATAACCAAACTCTATTGCTGATTCCAAATAGAACAAAAATATCCTTGATCAATCTCCTCATATGAATGCAAACTTTGATCTGAGCTTTGTAATGAAAAATCTGTTAAACAAGACAATGAAGGTGACCTTTGAATCAGATTATTATCAACATTCTCTTCTGTCACATGGTTAGCCAATGGGGAAGAACTTTTACAGCAAACATCATCCAACACACGAGCAATAGGATCATCAAAAATTTGAGAAGACTGCTGCAATGTATCCATTAAAACTGTATGACATCCTACTGGCTGTTCATCTTTTTCTTTAGAGATATTACAAAGATTTTTCCTTATAAACTGAAATGCTTCGAAACAAAAGGGTACAGAATCCTCTTGCATCATTAAATCATGTATTTTGGCTTCCACGCCTTCATCTATAGTCTGACCTTCATCCTCAACATTAAGACTGAGAGATTGTTGATTTTCTACAGGCTGCTCATTTGAAGATTTACTATGCAATTTACCCTTCAAAAACTGAAATGATTCAAAACAAAATGGTAGGGATTCATCCTATATCGTTTGATCATATGTTCCAGCTTCCATGTCATCATTTGCAACTTGACAATCAATGGCTTTCGGGGACTGCAATGCTGAATATGAGAAGTCTAGAACAAGGTTTTCGTTGCCCTTAAGAGGGTCCAAATCAAGACTTGTTGACAATTGATTTCTAATTGCATGGAAATGGTCTCTGATGAACTGAAATGAATCAAAACAAAAAGGCAAAGATCCTTTACTTACTTCAAAATTTGCTACACTTTCCTCATCATTGTCATAGCTGATATGCATCGGTTGATCACTATATTCGAGCTGTTGTAAGTGAACTTCCTCCTCCCACAAACTAGCTGTTGATTTGTCTACAAGATTAGCTTCTGTTTGGAGAACATAATCATCATCATCATCATGTTGATCAAACTGAGGCAAATCATTAGTATAAAACACATCATCAAGCATACATGTCATATCAACAGTTCTCTCTTCTCCAAGATGATCTATAAGACAATCATTATGACAACTAGGATAAGAAACAAAATGTTTTGGATCAACAACTTGTTCTTCTTCAATCAGCGAGCCATGGGCTTGAACATTATTCTCATTCCTTGCGGTGATCTTCTGCATCATCTCTTCCACTGCACTTACCAAAACATCAAGCTTTACCTCTAGAGATGTTGATTTCTCTGGATCTACGTTTTTCATCTCTTCTTCTTTCAACCTTGCCCTTCGGATCCGCAGATGAGCCTCTACATTTACTGCACTGTTCTGTATCTCTTCAAGCGTTGCAAGATTCCTTTCTCTCAACTGAAACTCCATTTCCGAATCAAAGGCCCCTGGATAGTCCAAGAGAGAAGATCTAGGAGGAGGCCTTATATCAGCTGGTATCGAATAATAAACTTGGTTAAATCTGGCATAAAATTGTTGTACTATCTCCCCTGACTGTCTTTTCAGTTGGTTATACTCTTCTATAATCAAGAAAAGGTTTTGTCTTACCACCCACCTGTCGAGGAAAACTTTGACGAACTACTAGAAATCTGAGATGCTCGCATCAAGCAGGGTTTTGAACCAACTCTTCACTTTGCCTTGAAAAGAAAGAGCAAAAAGCCTTATACTGACATCTTCTTCATCAACTTCAAAAAGGTCTAGAAAAGTCTCAACATTATGAACATGTTGCTCAGCGTTGACATTCTTACATTCACCATCAAACCTCGGCAAGTATAGATCATAGTTTTTGGGGAAAGCATGAAGAACAGAAGGTAAAACAAGAGGTTTATACCTATCTGGGATTATAAAAGGTGTAGGAGTATATACAAGATTGATGGGATCAGGTTTGTTTTCTTTAGGCTCATCACGCTAAAGAGAGTCATCATGAGATGTGGGAAAAGTAAGGAGACCAGGATCAAAGGGAAACTCGATATTTACACTTTTTGAATAGGTCGAGTGAAGATTTTGATCACCTTTATCATACAACAAATTCTGAAAAACTTTCAGGACAACTTCAAGAACAGCAAAGACGTAATTTACAAGAAAGCAGAGTAGATCCTAAATACCATTCCACTTTGGACACCCGAACTTTGTGTAAGATCCTTCCATTTTCTTAGTTGAAAGAGTTAGTCCTCCAGTTGAATCTTTACAGGAGTCACGAGGTGAATGATTTCAACCTTCTTATGTCTAATCGTTGTCCACCATCAACAATCAGATCTGAACTTGATACATGTACTGGGGCAATTAACAAGTTAGATGTCATGTTTACAAGCTAGACCGGAGATTGACTGAAGCAGCATTTATCTACCTCCACTAATGCAAAGAAAAAGTGTTTCGAAGGCTACCTAGCATAACTTCAGGCTCCATCCCTAGCTATAAAACAAATGACATCAACAAGCAAACCATTTTCTTCCCCAGTATGGTTGCCACTATGTTAGAGCTTAGATTTACCGCAGGCTAGAAAGGCAAGGGTCTAGGTCCACATGAAACCACGCTCAGCCTTGTAGCTAGCCCTACGAGGACAGGAGAGGGCTCTCTCCGGGTCGATCTCAGCAAAGGAAAAGCAATGGGGCTCGAGATGACTGAAATAAAAGCTAATTTTAGGCTAGGTATGAAGTACAAGGGTTTTATTTGAGTTTTTGGGGGTTTTGTGCTGGAAACAGGGAAAGGAAAATTGGGCTCGGGGATGAGGCACAGTTTCTACAGTGTTCCGATTGGGGAAAGGAAGGCAATCATTTTGATGCTTTAAAGTGAGAGAATGGATAGATCAGACTGGTGAGGAGCTAAGGAGATCAAGAGAGTCTCAAGAATTCTCCTTATACAGATGAAAACTTGGAAATTTAAACAAATTCAAAGGCAGAGCATAGCATTTAATGGATTCTACCTTAATCACTCATTTGTTCAAATTCAGAAGAAGAGACGGGAAAATTATACACATAACACTAATGAACTTACAATTACTTAGAGAAGAACACTATCAAAACATAAAGTGTCATGGATCCCAAACAGTGCTGCAAAACCCTAGTCTTTCCTTTGCCAAAATTGCAGAGATAGAATGTACAATGATATGCCAAAGCAATCCCTAGTGTCCAACCCTGAAAATGACATAGGAATTACATGATATAGACTAGCACAACCCATTCCCTTACCTCTAGGGGTCGAGCTCATCATTCTAGGAGCTGTTTCAACCAATTCTAAACAAGGCACTAAAATCTAGGTAGTCAAACAACTTACCCCTATATGCTAGGAAACTGATTCATTCACTCACATTTCACCTTTTGGTGAATGAATCTTCTACAACAAGTAAAAATGTGCCAATATTACATCATGGTTATCAAATTACATCATGAAAATTCAAGAATAACATCAAGAAGCAAAACTGGTAAAAAATGAGTGAATTTCTGAGTTGAACAGTGAAAAATGGGCAAAAATCCTCTATGTGCCGCGCCTGATTCTCTACACGTCGCGCCATTTTGAGGCTGAGTTTGAGGCACTTCCTGAAGTCCAAATTGAGCACAAGATAGCTCATTGAAAATCCATACCTGTCTAATTTCCAAAGCAAGTGGAATTTTTCAATTTCGATGTCATTTTCCCCTCCAAAACTTCAATATCCCAAGACTACTTCCTGTGTGTCAAAATAGGGGCAGTGAGGTCATTTTTTGAGTGTTTTTGACCTCCTGAGGACTCAAAACTTGCCCAAATTTCTTAGCCATGCACTAGAAACCATTATTTTTCATGAAAAATCTAGAAATGTAAACTTTTTTCAATTTTGAGCTCCCTAGCAAAAGCGCGCGCCACGTGGCGCGACGCATAGGGAGAAAAACCCTGTGATAAAAATGTCTGTGCATAGCACCTTTTTTCAGACCAGTTTTTAGGACCTTCTTGGTGTCCAAATTGGGTGAGGGATAGCGTGCTGGAAATATATTTGAGTCTAATTTCCAACCCAACTGGAATTTTTCAGTTTGGAGTTCATTTGACCTGTCAAAAATCAAATCTCCCAAGACTGGTCAAAATGTGCCAAATGAGGTTGTCTAAAGGCAGAGTGCTGTTGTAGTCAACTTTTAAATGCCTTCCTCAACTCAAAATTGAGTTCATAATAGCTCATTGGAAAGCTATTTGTGTCTAGTTATCATTTTATTCATCAGGCAAGTCATTTGGCCAACCAAGCTAGGAGGAAACTTGATTTTCCCAAGGTCACTCTAGAGGTGCATCAATTCTCCCAAGGCAACTGTATTTTTTACATTTATCTAAAACCATAATAGCTGTATAAAATATGAAAGAGGCTTTTCTTCTTGGTTCATTGAAGGAAAAAAACCTCTCTCATCGTTTCCAAATTCATCCTTTCTAGCTCAGAAACACAATTTGAAGAAAAACCATCCCTTTTGTGTGATGAATGGCTTGCTCCTTGGAATGACTTCTCGACAAATGATGGAGATCTGACGTTCGATGATATGAAATGAACTCATACCTTCTGATATCCCTTACACCTCCTCTAATTAGATATCTCTGATCCCATAGCCAACCCTAGCTCAGTGGGAGAGGAAATTAGGGTTTGGGGATTTATGGTTAGGATTTTGGGGTTTTACATTGGGAAATTCTGTGAAAGGGAATTTGGGATATGGGATTGGGTTTTAGTAATTTTATGGGGGTAGGGAACAATGAAATCAGGGACAAAACGAATAAGGGAGACAAGAGAATGATGGAAAGAACAAACTTGGTGGCAAATAGTTGATAAAACCCTAGGCAACCATTTTTATATGAGAACTTTGACATGGTAGGGTTTAGACCATCACCATTGATCAATCACCATATCATAGGACAAATTTGAATGAAATGCAATGATTGAGGCTCTACCTGGCAAATTAGTGCGAATTATTAGCAATTTGGAGGAATTTTGAGTAGTTTTGGGCCTTTAAGTGTATGTGTCGCGTAGGATGCCCAATGCGCTGCGCCTCCCCAGTGCGTCGCACTAGTGTTTTTTTACACTGCGAAATGTGGCCCAATGCGCCACGTCTAGTGGGTGCACCGCGCCTCCTGCCCAATGCGTCGCGCCGCTAAATTAGAGCGATTTTCACCCAACAACCTCACTTGCTTACCAAAATTTCTCTATGTTGCTTCTCCACGTTTCCAATTTAGCTCTTTGATGTATTTAGTATGCAAATGAACTCTTGGAACACAAAAATGATATATATGCCAAGGATTTAACTCTTGATTTCAAAAACCAATTTGTCATGTTGCAAACTTTGACACTTCACTCTGAAACTCTGTTTTTTGCTTCTTTTATGATTTTTTGAGCTAAATGATGAACCTCCTGTCTTTTTGTGTAGGGATAGCTATCATTGGATTCGGAAAAAGAGACCAGTGCTGCGCTTGAAAAATTTCACAACTGAAGGAGCTTTGAGAATTACATATTTGTTATAAAGATAAAATGGACGATTTTTCTTCAAGACTGAGTTTTGAAGAAAAATCATGATCAAGCATATTGACTATGAAATTTATATCATGAAAACTTATTTCAAACCTCCCTCATATGCCTGCTAGTATTATTGGACACTTTGAAGACAAAAGTTGCAAAACCCTAAACCTAATGACTCACATGACTCTTGGCTGACCAAAAGACCATCCATAATGACTGTAAAATTGAATTTGATAAACTTTAATGATCAGACACGAAACAACGGGTACATGACATGAGGGAAGTATGGAGACAAGACCCTTTTGTCAGAAGATCGATGCTCCTAATGGAATGCAGATGATCGAGCTGAATGAGACACCTAAAATGAAATGCAACAAAGGAGGTTTTGATCTCTGATGGAGGGCTGAACAGACCAACTCTAACATTGGCTCCAATGGGGATGGTAGCTCCTTGGAGGTGCCTAGAACTACAGATCTTTGGGTGAGCAGACAGTGCCCTCGTCCATTGGGCTATGGAGTCGATGAATTGACAAAGGCACACAAGATTTGTTAACTCAATTATTGACTGAAAATTGGACTCAAAACTAAAATTGAAAACCATAATAAAACCAAACATGACTAAAACATAACTAAAAAACCTACTCTAAGTGTTCTTTTCACCCTTGATCAAGTGAAATGGAACAGCGAATGCAACCATGTAAGCATCCTAGCTGCTATTTGAATTCTCTGCAAGTGCTCACTTAGGAACAGCAAGAGAAAACTACTGAACGACAACTCCCATGGAAAGTCGGAATCAAGTTGACTGCTGATGAACTTGCAAAGCATGAATTGACTAGATGACTTCGAGAATACTGTGAAAGGATCTTCATAAGCATATCTATTGATTTCCATTAACACATTACTGCTTTGGTCCAAGTAATATTCATAGCTAGATATTAAGATTTTTCTCATATTTGTGCTCTCTTTCTTTGGTGATAGTAGCAGGCTATCAAAAGGGTCCTAAATTTCGTGAATAACCAAACTTTGTTGCTGATTCCAAGCATAACAAAAATATCCTTGATCAATCTCCTCATATGACTGCAAACTTTGATCTAAGCTTTGTAATGAAAAATATGTTAAACAAGACAATGAAGGTGACCTCTGAATCAAACTATTATCAACACTCTCTTCTGTCACATGGTTAGCCAATGGGGAAGAAATTTTACAGCAAACATCATCCAACACACGAGCAATAGGATCATCAAAAATTTGAGAAGACTGCTGCAATGTATCCATTAAAACTGTATGACATCCTACTGGCTGTTCATTTTTTTCTTTAGAGATATTACGAAGATTATACCTTATAAACTGAAATGCTTCGAAACAAAGGGGTACAGAATCCTCTTGCATCATTAAATCATGTATTTCGGCTTCCACGCCTTCATCTATAATCTGACCTTCATCCTCAACATTAAGACTGAGAGATTGTTGATTTTATACAGGCTGCTCATTTGAAGATTTACTATGCAATTTACCCTTCAAAAACTGAAATGATTCAAAACAAAATGGTAGGGAGTCATCCTGTATCGTTTGGTCATATGTTCCAGCTTCCATGTCTTCATTTGCAACTTGAAAATCAATGGCTTTCGGGGACTGCAATGTTGAATATGAGAAGTCTGGAAAAAGGTTTTCATTGCCCTCAAGAGGGTCTAAATCAAGACTTGTTGACAGTTGATTTTTGATTGCATGGAAATTGTCTCTGATGAACTGAAATGAATCAAAATAAAAAGGCAAAGATCCTTTACTTACTTCAAAATTTGCTGCACTTTCCTCATCATTGTCATAGCTGATATGCATTGGTTGATCACTGTATTCGAGCTGCTGTAAGTGAACTTCCTCCTCCCACAAACTAGCTGTTGATTTGTCTACAAGATTAGCTTCTGTTTGGAGAAAATAATCATCATCATCATGGTGATCAAACTGAGGCAAATAATTAGTATAAAACACCTGATCAAGCATACATGTCATATCAACAGTTCTCTCTTCTCCAAGATGATCTATAAGACAATCATTATGACAACTAGGATAAGAAATAAAATGTTTTGGATTAGCAACTTGTTCTTCTTCAATCAGCGAGCCATGGGTTTGAACATTATTCTCATTCCTTGCGGTGATCTTCTGCATCATCTCTTCCACTTCACTTACCAAAACGTCAAGCTTTACTTTTAGAGATGTTGATTTCTCCGGATCTACGTTTTTCATCTCTTCTTCTTTCAACATTGCCCTTCGGATCCGCATATGAGCCTCTACATTTATTGCACTGTTCTGTATCTCTTCAAGCGTTGCAAGATTCCTTTCTCTCAACTGAAACTCCATTTCCGAATCAAAGGCCCCCGGATAGTTCAAGAGAGCAGATCTAGGAGGAGGCCTTATATCAGCTGGTATCGAATAATAAACTTGGTTAAATCTGGCATAAAATTGTTGTACTATCTCCCCTGACTTTCTTTTCAGCTAGTTATACTCTTCTATAATCAAGAAAAGATTTTGTCTTACCACCCACCTATCGAGGAAAACTTTGACGAACTACTAGAAATATGAGATGCTCGCATCAAGCAGGGTTTTGAACCAACTCTTCACTTTGCCTTGCAAAGAAAGAGCAAAAAGCCTTATACTGACATCTTCTTCATCAACTTCAAAAAGGTCTAGAAAAGTCTCAACATTATGAACATGTTGCTCAGCGTTGACATTCTTACATTCACCATCAAACCTCGGCAAGTATAGATCATAGTTTTTGGGGAAAGCATGAAGAACAGAAGGTAAAACAAGAGGTTTATACCTATCTGCGATTATAAAAGGTGTAGGAGTATATACAAGAGTGATGGGATCAGGTTTGTTTTCTTTAGGCTCATCACGCTAAAGAGAGTCATCATGAGATGTGGGAAAAGTAAGGAGACCAGGATCAAAGGGAAACTCGATATTTACACTTTTTGAATAGGTCGAGTGAAGATTTTGATCACCTTTATCATACAACAAATTCTGAAAAACTTTCAGGATAGCTTCAAGAACAGCAAAGACGTAATTTACAAGAAAGCAGAGTAGATCATGAATACCATTCCACTTTGGATACCCGAACTTTGTGTAAGATCATTCCATTTTCTCAGAGAAAGAGTTAGTCCTCTAGTGGAGTCTTTACAGGAGTCACCAGGTGAATGATTTCAGCCTTCTTATGTCTGATCGTTGTCCACCATCAACAATCAGATCTGAACTTGATACATGTACTGGGGCAGTTAACAAGTTAGATGTCACGTTTACAAGCTAGATTGGAGATTGACTGGAGCAGCGTTTATATACTTCCGCTAATGCAAAGCAAAGTGTTTCGAAGGCTACCTGGCATAACTTCAAGCTCCGTCTGTAGCTATAAAACAAATGACATCAACAAGAAAACCATTTTTGTCCCCAGTACGGTCTCCACTATGTTAGAGCTTAGATTTACCGTACGCTAAAAAGGCAAGGGTCTAGGTCCACATCAAACCACGCTCAGCCTCAGAGCTAGCCCTACGAGGATAGGAGAGGGCTCTCTCTGGGTCATTCTCGGCAAAAGACAAGCGACGGGGCTCAAGATGACTGAAATAAAAGCTATTTTTAGGCTAGGTATGAAGTACAAGGGTTTTATTTCAGTTTTTGGGGGTTTTGTACTGGAAATAGGGAAAGGCAAATTGGGCTCGGGGATGAGGCACAGTTTCTACAGAGTTCTGATTTGGGCAAGGAAGGCAATCATTTTGATCCTTTAAAGTGAGAGAATGGATAGATTAGACTAGTGAGGAGCTAAGGAGAGCAAGAAAGTCTCAAGAATTCTCCTTAAACAGATGAAAACTTGGCAATTTAAACAAATTCAAAGGCAGAGCATAGCAGTTAATGGATTCTACCTTAATCACTCATTTATTCAAATTCAGAAGAAGAGACAGGAAAATGATACACATAACACTAATGAAATTACAATTACTTAGATAAGAACACTATCAAAACATAAAGCTTCATGGATCCCAAACAATGCTGCAAAACCCTGGTCTTTCCTTAGCCAAAAATGCAGAGATAGAATGTACAATGATATGCCAAAGCAATCCCTAGTGTCCAACCCTGAAAATGACATAGGAATTACATGATATAGACTAGCCCAACACACTCCCTTGCCTCTAGGGGTCGAGCTCATCATTCTAGGAGTTGTTTCAACCAATTCTAAACAAAGCACTAAAATCTAGGTAGTCAAACAACTTACCCCTATATGCTAGGAAACAGATTCATTCACTCACATTTCACCTTTTGGTGAATGAATCTTCTAGAACAAGTAAAAATGTGCCAATATTACATCATGGTTATCAAATTACATCATGAAAAGTCAATAATAACATCAAGAAGCAAAACGGGTCAAAACTGAGAGAATTTCTGAGATGAACAGTGAAAAATGGGCAAAAATCCTCTATGCGCCGTGCCTGATTCGCTATGCGTCGCGCCACTTTGAGGCTGAGTTTGAGGCACTTCATGAAGTCAAAATTAAACCCAAGATATCTCATTGGAAATCCCTGCCTATCCACTTTCCAACCCAAATGGAATGTTGCAATTTGGATGTCATTTTCCCCTCCAAAACTTCAATCTCCCAAGATTGCTTCCTGTGTGTCAAAATAGGGGTAGTGAGGTCATTTTTGAGTGTTTTTGACCTCCTCAGTACTCGAAACTTGCCCAAATTTCTTGGAAATGCACTAGAAACCATGATTTTTTATGAAAAATCTAGAAATGTAAACTTTTGGCAATTTGGAGCTCCCTAGCAAAAGCACGCGCCACATGGCGCGTCGCATAGGGAGAAAAACCCTGTGTTAAAAATTTCTGTGCGTAGCACCTTTTTGCAGAACAGTTTTGAGAACCTTTCCGATGTTAAAATTGGGTGCGGGATAGCTCGTTGGAAATTTATTTGAGTCTAATTTTCAGCCCAACTATAATTTTTTAGTTTGGAGTTTATTTGATCTATCAAAAGTCAAATCTCCCAAGACTGGTCAAAATGTGCCAAATGAGGCTATCTAAAGGAAAAGTGTTGTTGCAGTCAACTATGGAATGTCTTCCTCAACTTGAAATTGAGTTCATGATAGCTCATTGGAAAGATCTTTGTGTCTAGTTATCATTTGAATCATCAAGCAAGTCATTTGGCCAACCAAGCTAGGAGAAAACTTGATTTTCCCAAGGTCACTTTAGAGGTGCATCAATTCTCCCGAGGCAAATGTATTTTTGACATTTCTCTAAAACCATAACATCTGTGTAAAATATGAAAGAGTATTTTCTTCTTGGGTCATTGAAGGATAAAAACCTCTCTCATCTTTTCCAAATTCATCCTTTCTAGCTCAGAAACACAATTTGAAGAAAAACCATCCCTTTTGTGTGATGAATGGCTTGCTCCTTGGAATGACTTCTCGACAAATGATGGAGATCTGATGTTCGATGATATGAAATGACCTCATACCTTCCGATATCCCTTACAACTCCTCTACTCAGATATCTCTTATCCCATAGCCAACCTTAGTTCAGTGGGAGAGGAAATTAGCGTTTGGGGATTTATGGTTAGGATTCTGGGGTTTTACATTGGGAAATTCTATGAAAGGGAATTTGGGATATGGGATGGGGTTTTAGTAATTTTAAGGGGGTAGGGAACAATGAAATTAGGGACAAAAGGAATAAGGGACAGAAGAGAATGTGGAAAGAGCAAACTTGGTGGCAAATAGTTGATAAAACGCTAGGCAGCCATTTTTATATGAGAACTTTGACATGGTAGGGTTTAGACCGTCACCATTGATCAATCACCATATCATATTACAAATTTGAATGAAATGCAATGATTGAGGCTCTACCTGGCAAATCTGTGCGAATTATTAGCAATTTGGAGGAATTTTGAGTAGTTTCGAGCCTTTAAGTGTATGCGCCGCGCAGGACGCCCAATGCACCGCGCCTCCCTAGTGCGTCGTGCTAGTGTTGTTTTACATTGCGAAATGCGGCACAATGCACCGCACCTGGTGGGTGCACCGCACCTCTTGCCTAGTGCACCGCATCGCTGAATTGGAGCGATTTTCACCCAATAACCTCACTTGCTTACCAAAATTTCTCTATGTTGCTTCTCCACGTTTCCAATTTATCTCTTTGATGTATTTAGTATGCAAATGAGCTCTTGGAACACAAAAATGATATATATGCCAAGGATTTAACTCTTGATTTCAAAAACCAATTTTTCATGTTACAAACTTTGACACTTCACTCTGAAACTCTGTTTTTTGCTTCCTTTATGATTTTTTGAGTTGAACGATGAACCTCTTGTATTTTTGTGCAGGGATAGCTATCATTGGATTCGACAAAGGAGACTAGGGCTGCACTTGAAGAATTTCCCAACTGAAGGAGCTTTGAGAATTACATATTTGTTACAAAGATAAAATGGATGATTTTTCTTCAAGAAAGAGTTTTGAAGAAAAATCATGATCAAGCATATTGACGATGAAATTTATATCATGAAAACTTATTTCAAACCTCCCTCATATGCCTGCTAGTATTATTGGACACTTTGAAGACAAAATTTGTGAAACCCTAAACCTAATGACTGACATGACTCTTGGATAACCAAAAGATCGTCCATAATGACTGTAAAATTTACTTTGATGAAATTTAATGATCAGACATGAAACAACAGGTACATGACATGAGGGAAGTATGAAGACAAGAATCTTCTGTCAGAAGATCGATGCTCCTAATGGAATGCAGATGATCGAGTTGAATGAGACACCTAAAATGAAATGCAACAAAAGAGGTTTTGATCTCTGACGGAGGGCTGAACAGACCAACTCTAACACCATGAACATTTAAAACTTGATTTGAAAGCAATTTTTTACACCATGAATCTGTGAAAACAAGGAGTCACCCTCCATTTGAAAACAAATCTAACCTATGCCCTTCATTTGAAAATAAATCTAACCTCCCAGGACCAAATCAAACCTCACACACCACTCCCAAAGTAGAAAAACCAAAAATGGGGCACTACAAATGAATTTAACATTGTAAATTAGAAATCTGGCGATTTTAAGGGAATACAATCTCCCAAACGAGGTGCAAATCTGAAAATCTGGTGATTTTAAGGGAATACAATTTCTCAAACCAGGCGAATCGGGCCAAATGAAGCTTCGCTTGGTTTATCCGCCATTTTCTATTTTGGACTAAAATCAAAAAATGAATTATTTTTAAATAAAAATGGGGCTAACTATATGAAAAGGGTTTTTAATAAAAATTTCGCCCTTCTAAAATGCAAAACCCCTCAAATTTCGCCTTTGGGCTAATTTGCCACTCAAATTTACCATGTTTGTCCATCACTGAATGACCAAGGGTAATCCATACACCATGGTCCATATATTACATGAAGCACCCCAAAGCATGATTTAAACACTTTTAAAGTAACCTCGAAAGCTAATTGTACCTCTTTACAAAGAAAATGTTTTCAACACCAATATTCTCCATCTACAACCCAACCAAACCATCATTTACAAATCTAAACCAGTTGTATTCATAGAATCAACCATTTAAATTTGGAAAGAAACTGTCACACAATTGTCACAATCCTCCATCAAAACATCATATCTCACCTCCTCAAACAATTTGAAGGCTTACAAATGGAATAAACCCATACAATATGATTATCATATCTCCTAGGAGGTATACTTTCCATTTCTAAGTAGTTAGGAACCCTGACACACACTTGTTTTTTATTCAATGTTTGGGTAATCAATTTCAACCTCATACATATTAGGCTAAAAGGTGAGGGGACATTCACCTCCAATCTCACATTATCAACCCCTAAATTTAACTCAACTCTAACCTTTTCATCAACATATGGAGCAACAAACTTCTCTCTCCCCTCAATCTCTGAAGGAGAACCCTATGAACTAAAAGATCTCACGTACTCATCAAAATTTACATCTCAACTAAACCTGATGTGATGGAGCATTGATCCTATACAATGTATAAGTATCATTGTATCCAACAACAAAAAAGGATGTCATCACAACATCTTAAAACTTCAATAAATGGTAAGCATGTGTTAATTTAAATGAATCTAACTCTAGATTATAAATCATGTACGTAACTATATCATTTATCAAGTCAGCTTCATGAGCCAAAATTTTCAAGAACTCATGACCATGGGCATCTCTCGCATGCACATCAAAACCTCCAACAATTGGAGCATCAACCTCAACAAGGTCAACTCCCTCTTTTTGAGAGAACCCTAAAGAAAGAGTATCATCGTAGTTAACTCCTCCCTAGGAGAATCCAATAACCATGTATTTATACTCTACAACACCCCCATTAGTTGCAAGCTTGGAATCAATTACTAATTTCAAAATAGGTTGTGAACCTAGCCCCATGGCATCCCACCATACATGCACTACAGGTGTCTCCTTAATGTTATAAGGCTCATTCAAATTCTCATTGGAATGTACAAGTGTTATATGATTAAAAATAAACATGTATAGACAACCATTTAGGGCCCCTCTGACCAAATTATTTAGAATTGCTAGACTACAATCATTGATAATGCAATTATGTTCTCTCAAATATAATTTTGCACTAATTTTCTACCAAAAAAGGAATTAAATGAATATTTTTCTTCAAGCCAAGTATAAAAAAATCACCATTCAACTCAAGAAGCTATCCCTTTCTCAAAATTCACACAAAAGTCAAGTTTCCCAAAAACATTCACAATATGAGTTACCAAGGTATGAATTGGAATGTCACAATCTCTAAAACACCAAGAATAGTCATCATGCCAATTTGAAGCACACCTCAAAGCAAAAATTATGAACAGTACATGTCAAACTACCCTTACCCAATCCTCTACAAATAGATGAAGTACTAAGCCTAGGTACAATCCAACTGAAATATCCAACTCCTTATGAATCCCTTGTAGCGATATAGACAAATCTACATTTGCAACAAATTCAATGTAAATGTTGTTTTCAGCTTTACAACTTGTCTTTCGATCATATTTGAGAGAGTGAATAAGTCCTCTAATTACTAGATTTTGGGTGAATATTTGAGTTGAATCTAACTTATAAATGTTATCAACACATAATGTTTTTGTGCAAAACAATTTTTGAATTCTAGTTTAAACGTGATTCAAAATCTTGAAATTGACTAGTGTGCATTGGTAAGTTCTAATGCCAATTTGTATTGTTGTGTTTTTTAAAGTGGTTTATAATGAGAAAAAATGATTTATATATTGTTGTCAACAATGAAATTATAGATCAGTAAACTTTAAATTTGGTTGTTGATATGGAGATATGGTACATACTAGTATAGAAACTAATTATTGTATTGGTGAAGGAAAAAATTTAGTACCTTATAGCCTCAATTAAGCATAAAGGAGTCTCAAATATGTTACAAAGTGGAATCAAAGAAGAGTTCAAACACTAGACCTACTTGGGGTATGAACTAGGGCTATTGATTATAGAATTAGAGTTTTATGGCTCAAAAGAAATGAATGATAATGACTTTAGTGCCATGTTAAGCTAACAAACATGTTATTCTTGAATGTGTGAATACTAATTATTGTATCCACACTCAAAACTATATGATATTGTTGATTGAATAATGTCATATTATCCTTATGGAAGTGTCTAAACTATGGTGGATTGTTACTACCATCAAGACTAATGATGTCGAACCTTTAGAAACTCTAACGTGTTTTAATATTGTGCATTATTGATTGTTGAGTTTGGTGGTTTATTATTAGATGAATTGAACACCTAGAAGGATAAGAACCCAAGTGGTTGATGATACTTATCCTCACTCATTGTCTATGGTTTTAATGCATGGATTGAAGATATTATCCTTGTATTTAGAATGGCTATAATTAAAAGCTAAGATACTCTTCACTTATGGTGATGCATATCACTATTGAAATCAAATTTTCTTATGACTATTATGAGAGAGTTTAATAGTTTTTAAAATATCCATCTTGGGTGTCGCATCATATTGTTGATGTGATTTAGTAGTAACATCCTTAAGCATCATGTACGCATATGAAAGAGAAATTTCCTTATGCATATAACTTTGTTGAGTGAATCTCTTATTCATAAAGAGAAATGTATGTGTCTATTAACATGCATACATGAGCATTGATATGAATGCATGAATGAGTTGATTGTGGAACATGTAGTACTCGTTATGTTTTGGGTAATGCCACTATTACATAGTTGAACTCATCTTAAAGGTTATATTTTGAATGATAGTTTTGAGTGGGTCATGTGCTACTCTTTAGAATGAACTAGCATGAAATGCTCCTATAGAAATTTTGCAGGAGTACAAGTGTTATGTGTGACATGATATTTGATATATGTTTACTTGTTGTTGATACTACCTTATTAAATAAACCAAAAAACTTGTGATTATGCATTTGAAACTTTTCATTTGCATAATGGTAAAAATGCATAAAATATATTGATCTTAAGTATGAGTTGAAGTTGTATGATTTTTCTTGCTATATTATGGGTAATGCTAACACTACTTGGTTGAGTTTAGTATGGAATTCATGGTTTCAAATATGTTTAGAGAGAAAGTATCAAAAGTATTTTATTGAATGAGAATTATGTAAGCATGATTGCATTTTAATGAATGTAAAATTTTGTAAAAATAGATTGATTTCAAGTTTGACTAAAATACATTTATGAGAAGGAATTTGTGTAGGTAATGCACATGTGCATGTGCACATATGTATGATTATACAAGTAATGCTCAAAAGAAAGGCTTGTATACATTACACATATTTGTAGTATAGATGCATGGATTTTCCTATGAGTATTTGAATGAATCTATTTAGAAATATTGCTCTAAGAGGGCAGTAAGCAACCCCTTAGAAAGATATGGTATTCAAAGCTCACCTAGAAAGGGAGGAGGAGTATTTTGTGTAAAGTAACATACAATAGGTTTTCTTTAGCTGATGACTATGATTATGATAGGTTTTCTTTAGCTCATGATTATGATTATGATTATGATTACTACTAGTATGGGTAAAACATTTCCCTCTAATATGGGTAAAATGTATTATAATAATATGTCTTGCTCAATGTTTCCCCTATTTTCACCCTTATATGAGATATATGTGAGTGAAAATAAAAGAAACTATTGATTGAAACATATTATCATAATATATCTTTATCTAATAACCTTCATATATTAACATAGAGTATGGTGATCATTGTCATCATCACATATCCTATACTTATACTTATATTATTATTATATTATAGTATGTATCTTTTAAAATTATATTTTTAATTTATTCTATTATATAATCCAGGTTTAATTATTTATTATTACCATCATCATATACTATATTCACATAATTATTATTTTGTATTCATATGATTATTATTTTATAGTATATAATTTTAAATTTAAATTTATAAATTATTCAATAATATAGTTATTGACACTTAAAAGAAATCACCTTCAAAATATCATTTGATATAAATACTTAAAGAAATTTAAATAAATACATAGTCAATAAAACATAAAACATTTGAACTTTGATTTTTTATTTTTTATTTTTAATTTATATTTATAGATTATATAATAGAATTGTAAACAAATACTGAGTAAGGTAAAACGGAAAACATATAAATATTAATTATTTATAATAGTTAATATAATATAATTTATATTATTAATAATAATAATATTAAATTAAATAAAAAATGTTTAGGAATTAATATTAAATAAAACTAATTTCATTTTAGTCCTAATCATATTAAAGTTAATGTTAATTTCTTTTAGTTCTAGAAAAACTAATTAATAATATTATATCATATTAATAAAGCCAATTATTAATTTTAAAATTTAGTTCTAGGTATATTGATATTTTCATTTAGTTGTAGGTATAATATTAATAAAACTAACTAATATTATTATATCATATTAAATTAAATAAAACAAATTTAATAAATCAATTTAATATTAATACAAATTAATAAAAAAAATTCATATATTATTAATAAAACAATTTATTAATTAACTTCATTTTAGAGTTAATTTTAATTTCTTTTAGGTTTAGGTTATTTTCTTATTAGAGTTAGTGTTATTTTCATTTAAGTATAATATTAATAAATCAAAGTTAAATTAATGAAACAAATTAATAAAATTAATTAAAATTAATTAAAATTATCTTCTTTGTCATATTAGACAAAGAAGAGTATGTTTGTAAGATTATTAATTAATTAATTAATACAAATTAATAAAAAAAATTCATATAATATTAATAAAACAATTTATTAATTAATTTCATTTTAGAGTTAATTTTAATTTCTTTTAGGTTTAGGTTATTTTCTTATTAGGATTAGTGTTATTTTCATTTAGGTATAATATTAATAAATCAATGTCAAATTAATAAAACAAAATAAATAAATAAAATTAATAAAATCAATTAAAATTATAAAAATTAAAATTAATTAAAATTATAAAATGATAAAATAATTAATTATAAAATTATAAAATGAATTAAAATTATAAAAATTAAAATTAATTAAAATTATAAAATTAGAAAATTAATGAAATTAATAAAATCAATTAAACAAATTAATGATTAATTAAAATTATAAAAATTATGACAGCCGACAGTTTATCATTCTAATTGCTTTTCCTCATCACTATTTATCAATTCTTTGTTGCTCTTCTCATCATATCACTATTTATCAATTCTTTGTTGCTCTTCTCATCATCATTCTCATATCCTGATGATGGATCCCATTTGGGATTTGAAACGTTGATACAAAAATCTTAAAACTGTGGATTCTCCGGTCATGAATTCAAAAAAAAATTCATTCTCCTATTTTTCTAAATTTATATTTATAAATTATTCTATATTGTAATCACTACCGTAAAAATTTAGTCTTCCAAATATAATTTATATAAAAATGTAAAGAATTTTTAAAAAATACTTAACAAGTGGAAACAAAAAACATCTAAACTTTTATCTTTGTGGTTTCTTAAATTTATATTTATAAATTATTTAATAATATAATTTCTAACACATAAATCTAACTTGCAAAATATCATTTTAAACAAGGAATTAAAGAATTTTAGATAAATACTCAATAAGTGATAACATAAAACATTTAAATTTAAATTTTCATCTTATATTTATTTTTAATTTATATTGGTAAATTATTTAAGTGAAAACAGAAAACATTTAAACTTTCATTTCCCAATTTTTTAAATTTATATTTACAAATTTATTTAATAATGTAATCAGGCATACAAAAGTTGGGCTTCAAACACATCATTTTATAGAATTTTAAATAAATAGTGCAAACGTTTTTTCATAATCCTATATTTAAATATTCAGAATTCATCCCATTTTTAACGCAGTTGGCTTTCAGTATCTTGGTCCGTTACTCTTACCATTTTCTCCGTATGAGACAGCAAAACAGGACCTGAGAGGAGGGAGGATGATGGTGCTATTCCTCTGGCTCCAAATCTCCCGGGTCCATCTCCACGATCGGGTACCCAAAGCCTTCGAGGGGATCTTCCTGGACCTCGTTCGCTTCCGCGTTGGACGAAGACGCCCCCGCTTTGGACGCTGAAGCCACCTGGATGGGCACCTTCCCTTTTGCAGCAGCTGCTTGATCTTCGGCTCTGTCCAGCGGATTCGCAGAGGGTAATTCGCTGTTGCGTGCTCCCTCGAGGTCCTCCTCTGCGTCTCGAACAAAAAGGATTGAAACATGGGCACTAAGATTGCCCAGCTTGAAGACTGCTGTGCCGAACGCTGGAAGCATAGGCTGCCTTGGTGGTTCCTCATTCGGGATGGAGGTGTCCATGTACTGGGAAACTTGCAGCTGGGGAATTCCAAACCTTCGAAAACAGTAGGAGCAACAACAGTGGTGATGCTCTTCTGCCACTGCAGGAGGGCGAGAAGGAGCCCCACGACCAGGCCCTCTGCGACATGGCTGCCTTTCTCGCGTTCGTGCCATACAAACAGCGAAACTGCCCAGAATGTCCTCCTCACAAATCGAATTCCTGATCTCCAGAGTTTTCCGCGAGCAGAGAATGTTCCTGCTCGATTGCAGGTGAAACTGAACTTGCCAGGAATGTTGCTGCAGCATCCTTGCTCCAGCTTTAACATCTGCTTCCCTCTCTTGGAGTCTGAGCGCCATGAATGCGCTGCGCTCTCCCTTCCTGCCAACATAAATGCTCATTCAATTCTCGGAGCAGAGGCTCCCTTACTTATGCCAGCGGCCTGAGGCGCCTCGTCCCTCCACGGGTTGGCTCGTGGCAGCTCGTGCTGGCCATGTGGCCTCACCGTGGGTGCCGTCTTATCACCCGCATCCGGGTAAAGTATATAATATTATTATTGGCAAGGTAAATAAAAATAAAAATATTTGTTCAATTTAAAATAAAATATTTTTTTGGAGTTAGGGTTCGGATTTGCAATGCGACTTGCATTGTTCCTTAAGCGTTAACCCTATTCCCTACTTCCCTTCGGCTTTCATCGATACAGCCACAGAACTCTCGTTGAGTTCTTCACCATGGATTCGCCCTCGGGAGGGGCGGGCTCATCCCCCCCTCCTCACATCGGTACCTCCTCTGACAATACCAAACTCGCAGACACTTTGTTCAATCCAGGCGATCTCCCAGGGAAAGATCAGGGTACAGAACCTGCCAACGATGACGTTGGGAACTCAGCGGCACGTGATGCGACAGCCAATGATAAAGGCATGAACCAAAAGCCCCCAACGTCACAGCCAAAGGCGTCTTCGGCAACATGCATTCCGAAAACTGCAGAAAGAATCAAAGTCGATCTCCCCAGTCAAAGAATCAACAGCCAAATCCAATATATGAGGGATCATGCACTCATAGGCAAGTTCCTCGGATTTTGGCCAACTGAAAAGGCCTTGCATGGTTGGATAGCTTCCAAATGGAAGCCTAAAGGACAAGTCACTCTGCAGCTTGGTCCCAAAGGCTTCTTTACTGCAACTTTCAACTGTCTGGAGGACAAATCTCGCATATTTGAGGGAGGCCCATATTTCTTTAACTCTTCAGGCCTGTACCTTCGAGAATGGAAAGAAAGGTTCAACCCAGATAAAGAAGACTTCAGTTGGGCTCCAATATGGATACGCATGTATTCTCTTCCTTTGGAATACTGGAACGAGGAGACTTTAACGGACATAGGCAACAGCCTGGGGGTTTTCATCAAAGTTGCTGAGGAAACCAAAACTCGAAGATACACCTCATACGCCAGGATCTGTGTTCAAATGCATTTGACCAAAGCTCTTGTGGACTCGGTAAGTCTATTTAATGATGTTTTTAATGGATCCAAACAATAGACTACGAGCATATTCCTTTTCGTTCCCGAAAATGCCATGAACATGGCCATCTTTTCAAGGATTGTCCTCTGAATCTTCAGCCCAAAACCCAGTTAATCATACTAGAAAAGACTCTAAAGGATTTACTAAGGTCCCTAATAGCCGAGAGCATGCAAAGAAATCTCCTGCAGCCCCAGAAAGCTCCAAAAAACCTGACACCCAGAACAGATTTATCATTCTTACCTCTCAAGATATTACAGAGGATCAACATGTAGCTCCACTGGTGAATCCCTCTCCCTCCTCAACCTCCCAGATTCTAAAATATTCTCTTCCATCCTCAGCCTCCACTCTCACTAGCCTTCCCAACCCAACCTCTTCTGAGAAAATTGTTCCAGAGATCGCCCTGCAGTCTTCTTCAATGGAGCTAGATGCTGCTCTAGCCCTCAGTATTCACGATAATACAATCGAGGAAGATCAGAACACTCTGATAAACATGGATGAGGATCCAGAGAGCGTAAGCCTGGAAGGTTTGGACATTCTCAAATTGGAAACAGCATGCAAACAGAAAGAATACAACACAATACCCCCCTGGGAAATCGAAAGGCTGGAAGGAGTTCTAACCAGAGCTCAGCATAATAAATGTCTAGGTATTCAAGCCGGCAGTCCATGGGATGGAAAGAAAATCTTGAAAGAAACGAAGAAAAGAGGGCGCAAAACGGATTTGCAAAGGACCATTATCATAGGAGAAATGCTAGTGGAATCTGGGAGATTCCCCAAGCTGACAAAGTTCTACAAAGCTCAACCCCATTGTTCCTCATGAAGCTCATTTCTTGGAATGTGAGAGGGCTTAATAGCCCCTCAAAACACAGAATGTTAAAAAATTTGATCCAGCAAGAAAAGCCTACATTAGTCTTTCTTCAAGAAACAAAAAGTAACAACATTGTTATAGAAAGGATTCTAAATAAGGTCTGGTTAGGATGTCGCTCAGTCTCAGTGGACGCTTCAGGTGCTTCAGGAGGGCTGGCAATCTTGTGGAACCCGCAGGTACTCTCCCTTCAAGACTTTCATGCCTCTCATTTCTTCATCCAAGCCACCTTCCATCTCATCAGGACCAACATTCACGGTCATCTCTCCAATGTATATTTTCCGCAAAATTTACAACAAAAACTGGATCTATTGGACACACTTACAGCTCTCAATTCAAATAGGCAGTTTCCCCTCTGGATTGGTGGCGGCGACTTCAATATCATAACGGCATTGGAGGAGAAATCAGGCGGCAGATCGAAGCTAGAAGGCGACAGTATTGGCTTCAAAGACTTCATTCAAAGCAATCAATTAATGGACATTCAGACTTCAAATGGTATATATACCTGGACCAATAAACGGAGGGGACCTCAGCATATTGCTTCCAGGCTGGATCGTTTCCTTATATCGGATAATGCCATACACCTGGGTGGGGACTTTCATGCCTCAAGTGGGCTCCGATCATTGGCCCATCATGTTACAATGGACGCGTCTAGGTACAAAGTGCAACAAACCTTTTCGCTTTGAAGCCTTTTGGTTCTCACATCCCAATTTCAAAGCAATGGTCAATGAGGCTTGGAAATCCTTTATCCCCCCTGAAGGAGCCAAGATGTTCCAGTTCCAACAAAAATTAAAAAACCTCAAACAAGTTCTCAAAATATGGAATCGAACTCAGTTTGGTAATATCTTTGAGCATCGAAAAAAGTTGGAGCAGCAAATGTGCTCACTCCAACAGAATATCATCTTGGAGGGAAGAACAGAAGATCATGCGCAACAGGAGCAGACCCTCTTGACCGAAATTGAAGCACGAAGGCAGCAAGAAGAAATCCTGTGGCTACAAAAATCCAGAATCTGGTGGCTTAAGGAAGGGGAGAAAAATACAAAATTTTTCCATAGATCTACCATCCAAAGGAGAATACACAATAATATCACCTTCATTAACAATCTTCAAGGGGAGAGATTAGAAGCGCATGAAGAAATGGAACAGGAATTCAAAGAGTACTTTCAGGAAATTCTCAGGGAACAACCAGAGAGTAGAGAACAAGCCATTCGATCAATCACGCAACACATTCCTAAAATCATAACGGAGGACCACAACAATAATGTGTTCCAATCCATATCTATGTAGGAAGTAGAAGATGCTATGGCCCAACTTAAGGATGGCAAGGCGCCTGGTCCTAATGGCTTCACAGCCAACTTCTTTCATGAGTTTTGGGAGCTCATCAACACAGAGGTATGGGAATTAGTGGAGGAATCAAGATCCATGCACTGGATCCTCCCCTCCCTAAACGCTACCTTTTTAGCGCTAATTCCCAAAGGGGATGAACCCAACACGCCCGACAAATACAGGCCAATTGCATTGTGCAACGTCATCTACAAACTCATATCCAAAGTCCTGGTGAATAGGCTCAAACCTCTTCTCCCTCTTCTCATCTCGCCAGAGCAGACTGGATACATAGAAGGGCAACAGATAATGGACGGCATTATTCTTTCAAATGAAGTGCTCCACTCTCTTAAGCTTTTAAAAAAGCCAGGTATGATTCTTAAGCTAGATCTCTCCAAAGCTTTTAATAAACTTAGCTAGAACTATATCCATCACATGTTATTGGCATTTGGCTTTAGCGCAACCTGGACAAGGTGGATCATGAATCTCATCTCTTCTCCCTGTATTTCAGTCTTGCTTAATGGTTCACCCTCTGCGCCCTTCCATCCATCCCGCGGTATCTGTCAAGGGGATCCTCTTTCCCCTTTCCTATTCATTCTCATGGCCGAAGGCCTCAGTCGCCTGCTTCATTCTGCCATCTCCTCTCACACCCTAAAGGGCATTTCTCTTCATGGTCTTCACCCCTTATCCCACCAACAGTTTGTAGACGATACTATGCTTTTCGGCCACCCGTCAGCTCAAGAGGCTTCCGCCTTCAAGTCCCTGCTCAATCTCTTCTCTGAAGCCTCTAGGACCTCCATCAATGCCTCCAAATCACAGCTCTTCTTTTTTCATACCCCTTCCATCACTCAACGGAACATTGCCAGGATTCTGGGGTTCCCTATAGCCGCGCTTCCCTCGAAATATTTGGGAGCTCCTTTGTTGGACTCAGCCATAAAACACGCCTCTTGGAGAACCCTCCTCGACAAGTTGGAATCCAGACTCTCTTCCTGGACTTTCCGTTCGCTCAATATTACTAGTAGACTCATCCTGATCAAATCAGTTCTCCAGGCTATGCCTCTCTATCTCTTTTCTATTTTGGCAGCACCAAAATGGGTTCTTAATATCATCTGCAATCTACAGAGAAATTTTCTTTGGGGATCCTCTGGTCTCAATAGGAAATGGGCTCTTGTCAATTGGAGTGAGGTTTGTCAGCCAAGATCAGCCGGTGGGTTAGGCTTGAGGGATCCCCTTCAAAGCAACAACACAATGGGAGCCCGCATCTGGTGGAACTGGATATCCAAACCACACATACCTTGGGCACGGTTATGGCAAGAAAAATATGCGCCAGGCAGTCAATGGGACGACCTTATCAGAATCAGTACAACAACTCCCAGCTCTTTGATTTGGAATGTCGCCAAGCTACACAGTGCCTTTATCCAAGAGCACAGTTTTTGGGAAATTCATTTGGGCACCACAGCTAGATTTTGGGAGGACTCATGGCAACAACTCCCTAAACTAGCCTCACTCTTCCACAAGCCCATCTGGCAAGCTTCTATGCAGCAAGCTGATCAAATCCATGTTCACCAGTTCTGGCAGCAGCAAACCCCCCAAGACTTTCAACTCTGGAAATCAGCTAGCACCTGGCAGGCAAATTGGCAAGGGGAAACCTACACAGAGATCGATCAGGAGCTAAAACTCAGAAAGATTAAATACTCGGATCAAAAGGACAAGCTGCGATGGGGACACACGCCAAAAGGAATGTTTACTACCAAGGAAGCATACCAACTTCGCTATCTACCCTCGCAGGCAGACAAGGATCAGCTTTGGGACAGGTATGGCAACCAGGAATTTGGCCTAAGGTTTCCACTTTTCTATGGCTTTTGAGCAAGCGACGAATCCTCACTTGGGACAATTGGCAAAAACTAGGATTCATTGGCTTTATAGATGACCCAACTGTAATCTCAACTCTGAAACCATCCTGCATCTCTTGGATACTTGTCCTCTAGCAACTCAATTATGGGAGAGAACTGCTCAATGCAACAGAAGATCGGGTAGACGTTTGGGAGATATTACAGACACCATCAGAAACTGGCCAAAGCACCCTTTCCAAAGCCTTCTTCTCAATTCACTGTGGAACCTCCTCCCGGGCTTTATCTATTGGATCTTATGGAAGGAGAGAAATAATAGAATCTTCAACAACATCAGCAGGCCAATTGACACCCTGTGGCTTCTTCTTAAACAAAATCTCCAAGAAACTCTTGCTCTAAGACATTGGCAAGACTCGGACCTACCAGACTCTCCTCAGGAACGCCTCATTCTGAAAGATTGGAACCTGGACCTCACTTTTTTGGCTCAAGCCAAGTCTAGACCCCCAATCAGTTCTGCCTCTCCCCTCAATTGGTCCCCTCCTGCTTCCAACTCTTACAAATTGAACTTTGATGGGGCAGCCAAGGGCAATCCTGGGCCGGCTGGTTATGGCGGTGTCTTCAGGAACGAAATGGGCACAGTATTGCATATATATCATGGAACAATTGGCAAAGACACCAACAACGCTGCTGAATTGGAAGGATTATGGAAAGGTATTTGCATAGCAGAAAAGAAAAACTTTTTCCCTCTTGAGGTAGAAGGGGATTCTCTTATCCTAATAACAGCAGCCACAAGGATTCAATCAGGCACTTCGGCAGCAAAGATTGCCTCAAGCTGGAGGCTTCTCAGTAGACTGGAACAAATTGAAGAATGGCTCAGGACTCCCCGGAGCATCACCTTCAAGCATATAAGGCGCACTGCCAACAAGGTAGCAGACAGATTGGCCAATCAGGGGGTCAATCAGCAGCTCCCATTCTTCTCAGGTCCTCTATGCGACTCAGATGATGCACAACTCAAACATGAGTGCACTTCTTTGGTGCAACAGGATTATTCTCTCCCGGATGCGGGTGAATAGTCAGGTTAGTGGTACGAAGGTGGCGTGGAGGGTGGGCGTGTGGCCACTCACAATCGCCAGATGGATTTGCAGGAGGACGGAGACATGGTTTCACACATACTTATTAATTGCAGCATTAACGCTGCCCTCCCTCGATTACAGCTTATCTGCGATGGCGCCTGGCCTGGACCTCATTCCTGCTTCTCTTACGCGCGCTTTCAGGTTCAACGAGGTGGCAGCTCCTTGTTGTTCCTCAAGCGTCAACCCCATCCCCTGCCTCCCTTCAGCTCTGGTTCAAGGTACTGATAGTTATCATTGTGCTTAGTCTCCATTACATCTCATGTGCTTACTCCTCAGTCACCTCCTTGCCATTCCCTCTCTATTTGTTTGTCCTACTCTCCTCAAAATGCCAAGAGAACGCACTAGAATGGGGTGCAGATGGGGCAGCTCCCGTGGCCGAGTCTCCCGCCAGCCTTCCTCAACCACTTCGGACCCCTCGTCTGAAGCTTCGGAGTTCTGCTGCAATAGATATCCTGCAACAAGAAGTGGCAGGGGCAGGGGAAGAGGGCAAGTCATAGCAGAAGTATGTTCACATCATTCTCACTCGCATACAGCCTGATTCCGCATTCCCTGTTCTCTAGGAAACTCATCCTTCATCGTGTCAGTTACCATCGAGATGTGCGAGGATGTTGTGGGTTCGGGGGAGGTTAATCCTGGGGCTCCTCTGGAACCTTGAATGGTAGACCAGAACGTCTCCCAGCGTAGAGATTCAGACAGCTCGCCAATTCTGAATTCAAACGCAAACGCTGGCCCAAGCGCACCAGCAGGAGGTGACCCTTCAGGTTTTGAGGCCCATCCTTCTGAATTCAAAGACACAGACCAATTTGGGTGCTGAATTGTAGAAGAACAGCCAACAACCTCAGATGAAGATTGAACGAGTCCGCGCCTCTGGGTTTTGGTCAGTTGCTGAAGGAAGAAGCTCAATTCCCTCCGGATACATAGTTTTTCATGCTTTTAAGCTCCCAGAATCAGGTCTATATCAACTCTATATGTCGGTTTCCACTATGAGGGTGGCATTCTCTTGTATGTTGGTGTCTGTTTGTGTTGGTATTTGTCTAAGAGCTAGTTGTTTACAGGTCAGTGTTGGTCATTGTATGGGTCAGTTTTTGGTCACTGTTATGATTCTGAGTCTAATGTTTTCAGATACTTCAAGTCCTGAAGTAAGTCAATACGCAGGTCCTCTAGCAAGTACTTCAAGTGTTTTTTGTAAGAATGCCAACTCCTTGGCTAGAACTCTCGAGGCATCAGCCTCTCTGTAATAACATTTTTGTATCAATATAGGAGTAGACCAATTAAGAAAAAAATATATCTATATATTTTTATTTAAAAATTAAAGTAATTTTTTATAATAAGTTTTATTTATTAAGTCACAATAACAAGTATTAATGATCAAAATTGATTTAATGTAGGTTTAAATTTTTATTATAAAAAAATAAATTTGAAATAGTAATATTTATTAATTTGTGTTAACAAAAAATATTGTGTTTTTTTACATATGGTGTTCTATATCATGATGTATATGTACACTAATAATTAGGCTTATAATTTTTAATGTAAAAGATTCTTCTTCTTTTTTAAATGGAAAATTGTGTTTTAGATAGTTATTTTTTTTAATTAGATATTATAATGTTATCTCTAAAATAATATTATATTTTGATTACCTTAAAATTAGACCACTTATCTTTTAAGAAAAAAGTAGTTTCATTATATTTGAAGGATGATGGATCCACAAGTCCCATCTAATTCCGTCAGTATAACTCCTATATAGTATAGGAGTAAATAGTTAAGAGTAAATAGTTAAGCTGAATTTTTTCTACCTAATTCATATATAGAATATAAGTAAATAATTCTATTAAATTCCATCCTTATATAAATTGTAACATTTAAGTATATTTAAAATTTTAATTTATGAATCAGATTTTTTTGTTTAAAATATACACAACTTAACATGTAAGGGGTAAAATATACATTTAAAAAAAAATCGACTTTATATTCAAAAATTATTTTAACTTATTCCTATTAAATAGCTAAAATAAAATCAATCTTTCACATTAAAACATAACTTTTCCTTCAACTTTAATTAATTAACCAATCTGTAAATACATTGAATTTGCAATATAAATTTTACTCCATAGCCATTGAATACACAAAATCTGTCCAAATAAATACAAAAGACAACAACCTAGCAATAATTTTTATAACTAACTTTTTTTATCTGCAAAATACTGTGGAGCTGGAATTCAATCACAACACTATATTTATAAAATGATTTTAAAATTCAATTTATCTTTAAATAATTCTAGATTTCGATTTTAATAATCAAAACCATTTCAAACATAAAATCTGCACAACTAAATACAAATAACAACAGCATAGCAACATATTTTTAATTCAATTAATCTTTAAATAATTCTACATTATGATTTTAATAATCAAAACCATTTCAAACATAAAATCTGCACAAATAAATACAAATAACAACAGCATAGCAACATATTTTTTAGCATTTTTTTATTTGGAATAAATTGTGGAGCTGGAATTCAATCGTGACACTATGATCATTTTATATTATAAAAGATTTTAAAATTCAATTTATTTGTAAATAATTATTTTTTAAAAAGAAAAGCTGAATTGTATTATAATGAGTCTGTGTAATAGAGCATTCATATAAAATATGAAGAATATAATCTATAAAATAAGTCTGAACAGAACATATAAACTGGACACAATAGCAGACCTCCTCAACACTGGCTGGGACCATAAAACGGAGATAGTTTACAAACATTTGCCATGACAGATGTTGACGACATAAACAGATATAAACATATGGCAAGACAGATCTAAAGAGATAAGACAAAAAAAAGGCAGCCAAAAAATGAGAGTCATAAATAATTACATATTACGATAATCAAAGAGTATCAAATTCATACGAAATATGTAAAAGAATCTATAGAGTCAAAGAAAAGGCACAGAAGAAGCCAAAAAATGAGAGTCATAAATAATTATATATTACGATAATCAAAGAGTATCCAATTCATACGAAATGTGTAAAAGAATCTATACAGAGTCAACGCATCCCGCTATTCCAGCGCTTCAGGCTCGCCCCCTTTTTCATGTTGAAATTCCTCGGCTCTGACCTACTTGGAAACAAGCACTGTTAGTTATATAAATCTGGGTTTTATGAAGCCAATGAGTTCTACTTCTGATAAACCGTGATCTGAGCAATTAGCGATGTAACCCATCCGCAATATAAGCGAAATTTGGCAAAGAATTGGTGGAGATCGATGAATTCAAATGGAGTTACCACATTGGGAGAAAACGGAGAAGGAAATTCAGCAGCACCTAGAACGCGACCCAAATGTAATTTCTTCCCATCTCTGTAATTTTTTAGTGAATGGGTAATTTTGGAAGATTGTTTTGGATATCATAAATTTGTGATTTTAGAAAATTGTTTTGATTATGAGAACGATGGAATCACAAAAATTGTCATTATTTGTTTTAATATCATGATATTCAAATTTTCTACTTAATTACTAGTTGTTATTTTCTTTACTGTAGGAAAAAACTGAATGTTTTGTATTATATTAAAACAGTACATATATATGATAAACATAAACAGCATCATAGTCTTGATAGTATATCTCTTATCTGACTGATCAGGAAACTAAATATATGTTTCTATTAACTGCGTCTGCCATTATCTAGATATTCTCAGATTCTCAGGATGAGCCAGAGAAAACAAAAAATACACTTATTTTTAGAATTTGCTCCATATACAGTAGACTATCAAATGTCTTTTTTATACAAGACCATATACAAAATCATATTAAAAAACAAAAAGTTATTTCAAAGTAGTTATCTATGCTGTTGTATTGCTCTATCCTAGCATGTCAATGCCTTCTGCTTCTGTCATTGTTGTCCCCAACACATAATGCATCTACAAGGCCTGTTGAAACCCTACTTGCATAGATTCTTCCCAACACAATGCATCCATAATGCATCTACAAGGCTTGTTGAAACCCTACTTGCATAGATTCTTCCCCAACACGTAATGCATCTACAAGGCCTGTTGAAATCCTACTCGCATAGATTCTTCCATGTGAAACCCTACTCGCATAGATTCTTCCATGTGAGAATATTGTTTTACCACACCAGCCATCCGAAATATTTGAGTTTCAAAGGCACATATGCCAAGACCATACCTTCAGAAACCGACATTTTTCCATTGAACCCGGTTGATCAAGAGCTATATGGTTGTAGACTTCTTCAATAGAGATAATTCCTGTTCTAGCCTCTCGTCCCATTTAAACAAATCAGCCTTATCCTGAAAGAGATCTTCGCCATGTACAAATTAAAAATATATTTTTCCCATATGTCTACTAATCCCAACTCAGTAGAGCTTATCCAAGTAGAATATAGATATTTTGGATCCCTATCATCTAAATTTGAATTAGGCAAATTCTACTCATCTCGTGAATGCACTGAGTGATAACAATAGGCAGAGTGATTTCCCTGAAAACCTCTAATTGGATCCATCACTCTTTCCACTGCAACTCCCAAACCAATCTCCCGGCGCAGATTACGGAGAAGCCACTATTTTAATTTCATGAAGAAATACCATATGTATGAACCATTTCTTGGTGGAGTCTCAGCCCCATACTTAATCCATTCATGAAGTGACAGATTTTTTAGATTGTTTTTCTTAATGATTTGTTGCCAAAGACTAGATCTGAATATAACTTGCTAGAAACTCTTTATAACCAATGCCCATCCAAATTATTCATGAAGTGACAGATTTTTTAGATTGATTTTCTTAATGATTTGTTGCCAAAGACTAGATCTGAGTATAACTTTGCTAGAAATTCTTTATAACCAGTGCCCATCCAAATTACATGATGTTGTTTAAACCCCATTGACCTTCCTCTTTCTTCTGGGAATTGATTTTCTTAATGACTTGTTTAGCCATTAAATATAAATGCATCCAATATATAGAAATATTATTTGATATAATGAAGTTTTCTTAATGCAATATATAGAAATATTATTTGATATAATGAAGTTTTCTTAATAATTTGTTTAGCATCAGATATAAATGCATCCAGTAGGCTAAAATCAATATTCCTCCCAACAACAACCATTTATGTACCCAAATAGTCAGTATACGTTCAAACTTTATCAATCTCTGATTAAATATCTATTTGATTTTAAGTTGAAATCAATGTCATTTATGTATACAAGTAGTCAGTGTCCCTTCAAATTTATTATTCGACTATTATCAATATTTGATTAAATATTTATTTGATTTTAAGATGAAATCAAAGTATTTGAATCCACAGTATATTGGAAAAATATCAAGGTATTTAAACTGGCTTTTTGATTATATATGGATTCAACACCTTGAAAAACTCATAAGGCACTTTGATTATGCAGGGGTTACCCATCAAGCTTGTGATTTTAATAAATGACCACAAAATTTTAGAGAAATTAGAACGGAAAACCCACCCAAAAAACTTCCAAAAACTCTCAATAAAAACAACTCAAACAAAAATAATTAAATCAACTTTAAAGGTACATAAAATAGAAATCTGGTAACAGTACTAAATTCAAATTTTGAATTTTGATACACCATGAATCTAACACTTACTTTTTTGACTATATATAATAACATATTTAATATTGGATCACATCCACTCATATCATAACAGACACACCCTCCTAATAAAATCTAGAACACTGAAGAATTAATTAATCTTTTTGTGAAAATAGATTATTATCACCTATAAATTAATTAAGAATTTTTTTTAAAATACATTAATAACACATAAATTAATTTAATTATTTATTATAAGAAATTATGTTTATAATGTATATATTAATTACAAATAAAACAAATAAATAGTATCCTATTAGGTGTTTATGAAGCTAATTCTTTTTATACTTTAAAATAAAATATTGTTATAATTAGTATTATAACATCATAAATGTGATTGATATAAGCGAGTAGACCTATATCAATCACATGAATATGAACAATAATATTAACCAATGTAATAGAAAACAACAATGGACATTAATAATATAAATGTAATATTAATATTAATATTATTTTTATTTTTATTATTATAATGATGACTATTATTATTAATTAATATTACTATTATTTTTTAAAAAACATTATTATTTTTATTGTAATAATAATAATAATAAATTAATATTAATAAATCATATTAATATATATTAATAAATAAATATTAAATTATTAATATTAATAAATATTAATATTACAATTAATTAATATTAATAGATAATATTACTAATAATTAAATTTAATATCATTTTATATATTCATTATAAGATTTATTTACGTTGGTTTATAATAGTTATTTTAGGATTTATCATAGAAGTTTCTCAATATGAAAATCAATCATGGTCTACTTTGATCAACCATACTTAACAATGTGAATCAAGGCTAATAATTACTGATTAATTATAATTAATTAATATTATTAATTAATTAATTAATTAGTATTTTTATTTATTAATTATTAGTTAATTATTATTACTTAATTGTTATTATTAAACATAAAATATTATTGTGAATAAAAAAAAAAATATTCATTAATCAAAAGAAGACTACATAGTTATCAAAATGCAAGTAGTCTCACCCAAGCGAGTTTGTTAATCAATCCTATCACCATATTACAAAAAAACATAAGCAAAGATAGATTAGAAGTCAATATCCTTATAGGCCAAAAGCACCAAAAGACAAACATAACCAAATTAACACATGTGACCATGCTTAATAATCACGTAATTGACCTTGGCTTGTCCGGCCCAGTCCCTGGAGGGGGAGGAGGGCGATATGAACATTGAACATGTTGCTCGAAGTGAGCCAGCCACGATTCCAGCTTCTTGACCTTTTCTGCTAGCAAATTTTGACCCTGCCAAACCACCACAATCCTTTCTCTAACATGGAATTGAAAGTAATGCAGTTGATTTAGCATGGCGATGAAAGCCTCATTCTCTTCCTTTTTGGTCCTATCATATGCTTCAAAGTGATCCAGAATAGACTGGAGCATGTCACGAAAAGCATTATAGTGAATCTATCAACCAGCAACTCCTACGCACCCCTGCCTGTAGCTCTGACCCCACACACTTGCTCCATCAAAACAATCCACACTACCTCTCTTATCGACTCCAGCTGCACGTCCACCCTGCACAGAGCTCACACTACCTCTGCGACCACGAGCTCCCAACGATGCTCTTGGCACACCCCTAGCAACATGTCCACCCCGCTTGGGTCTTTCAACAACCCTACCCACCAGCGCCACCTTCAGCTCGATGTTTGAGCCACCCTGATTGGGTGGCGCTCCCCTCTACATCGGTTTGGAGCAAGAATTATGCAACACAAGTCACATAATGAGTGCCAAAGAAGACGCCCCCAAGACAAGACTGACAACGTTCTGCAGAACCTCTCGAGAAGTCGTGAAGCAAAGTGAGTCATACGCCAGCTCCAAATTATCCAACAGAAGCCTTCCCCTCAGAACCGAAAACTACCACACACCAGCTAGGAGGGAGGCAAGCATACCCAAAAATAAGATTCGTGCCAGCCAAATTGTTGGCTCTTCCACTCCACTCACAAGGGAAGCACCTAGGAACATATGCTCATGCATAAGGACTTGACACCAGAGCACAAACACTCGAGAGACAAACCTAAGCCAATTAAGAGTTGATACGAACTCCACTAGACCTCCCTGCAACCTCCGAGACCAATTGCATGCAAAATGCCCTCAATTCCCTGACAAAAGCGAGGAATCAGGGATAGGCAGAAGAACTTGAAGCTGTTTTTGACCTTTCACAGTGGAGGAAGCGGAGACATCATTTTCTCCACTACTCTGAGGCTAACAAAGGGTTGAAAACCCAGACACACTAACACTGCTCAAACCATAATCTGCCAGCGTCCACACTACAAATACATTATAGCATTCCATAACCCCAACATTTGTCATTAACCAACTTACCTTATGAGCACACATTCCCGTGGAGGATGAATGAAGGCTCACACGTCGCACCAATTCCCTCATCTTACACCTTATAAAATCAGAATACTGGCAACCTTTCCTCCTTTCCATCTGTCGTATGTTAGCATTCATTGCAGATGCGTCAAGCATGTCTCGAAGTTCATCACCCCATCGTGCAAAATAGTATTGTTAATATTATTTTACTAATAACAATAATTTTTTTTGTTTGCCAAGTTGTCTATGTTCCTCTAGGCTTGACCTGTGGCTTGGGAAACCGTGACCCAATGGCATCTAAGTCATCAAAATCACTCAGGTATCGCACTCAACATGGCCCACACTAGGCCTAAGTTGAATGGATTTTAGCATGTCTCCTCCCCCTAGCACACGCACAACAACCTCCATGAGGTTTGATCCTGGGTGGCCTTGTTGGCGAGGCCCATCGTAAACTAGTTGTGCTACTTGGACTTGACTTATTAATAACAATAATTAATATAAATTATAAAAAACAATATTTACATTTTAAATAATTAATTAATTATAAAAACAACACTTATTTATAAAAATAAATAAATAATTATTATTAATATTTATTAAGTAAATATTATTAGAATTGGGATAGTCTCGATGGAGTTACTAATACCTTCGCGCAGTGTATCTGACACGGGCTAGGGTATGTCTGCAAAACTCTGTTGCACCCTCCCCTACGGACTAGACTAGCTTCGTCATCTCCCACTTGTCGTACCTTTCGAACGTCATTTTTGTGCACCATCCCATTTCCCGTTCGCGGCCCCGAGCATATTCCAACAGTGACCCTGTCGTGCCCCTCACCATCTTGCCCTTCTCTTCAGTAAGTCTCTCCTACAGTGACAATTTTTTACTTATGGCGGCAGCTGGCGTGAATCTCCCAGATCGGTTATGGATTTGGACTTAGTTGAATATTCTAAAGAACCTATCAAGGATGTCTCCATCTGGACAACCCCTCACTTGAGCACGAGTGATTTTCTCCCCTTTAGCTATGAATTATCGGAGGTTATTGCTCCCTTACCCTCAATCTCGGGGCCCTCCTGTTCGATCGTAACCCTACCTGCGATCCCTCCCTCCTGGCCGGTTGCCACTACCCCTCGCCCATCACCGTCCTCCCTTCAATTTTTGGCTCTTTGCATAGGGTCAAACTTCGCCGCTTTCTCCTCGGGCTACCCACCATTACCTCCATCTGTCAGATCCCATTTCCCCTCATCTTCTTCCCTTGGCGAACCCTCGCTTAACACACAAGATCCCCCTCCCACGACATCGATATCATCTCTCCTTTCCAACAATTTTACAGACATACCTCCTCTTTCGGATGCCTTCCCCTCTGGGCTAGGTCTAAACCCCTCAAACCCTCCTCGCAGGGGACCATAGGAGGACTCCACCGATGTGGGTCATAGGCCGAGCAAAAGGCTGAAGTGTGTCAAATCTAGGGCACAAGATGTTATTATTAGTTTGGGTGAAGACATACAGTGGGGCGAAACCATGGAAACTGCCAACAGAGTCTTGGTTGGTAGGGTTCGAGGTAGGAACTACTCGGCAGCCCAGCTAAAACAATGGATAGCAGAAGCGTGGGGGCAACATTTGGCCAAGCTACCTTTCATCCAAACTTTTGTTCGTTGATGGTTTGCATTTCGTTTCATCCGAGCCGAGCACACAAATTGGGTTTTATCATCCTTCTAGCACATTGAACAGGCCCCTGTGCTTCTAAGGCGATGGAACCCTCTTTTCGACCTAGAGAGGGAGAAACTTGGTGTTGGGCCACTATGGGTCCACCTTCCAGGCCTACTGCTACATTTTTGGTTAGAGGATATCTTCACACGCATTGGGAACTATCTGGGAACTTATCTGGAGTATGAAAAATCATACCTCTCCACTGGAATCATGGCATATGCAAGGATTTTGGTCCATATGGACACTAGAGAGGTGTTACAGGAACAAATCACATTGCAGTGGAGGAATTTCTCACGAACACAAATCCTTGATTATGAGGGGTTCCATTTTAGGCGTAGGTGATGCCACAAGGTAGGTCACCTCTTCAGGGACTCCCCCCTGAATGATAAAGTGAGATCTGCGGAAAAGGGAAGGACAATCCCTACAAATAATCCTTAGGCACCTGCAAACCACACCTCTACTGAAGCAGCAATCGAATGCTCCGACCTTGAAGCAGCAATGGAAACCCCGGCTAAGGAGACTCTGAAGAAGTGTGACAAAGAACCATATCGCTCACCCTCTCCTCCTCTGACCAAGGCAAGGGCAGCAGCGGAGGTTGTGCAATCTTTGGGTATGTCCTCTTCTAACCCCTGCTCTGTTCATCACACTTTTTCATATGATTTCATAGATGTTTCTTCGGGGTTTCATCAGGTCTCTACCTTCATGCCCCCGCCTCCCATTTATTTTTCTTGCTCATTGCATCCCCCTCTGCCATTTTCTCATTCACTCTCCCATCTTTCCCGGAGGCAACCCCATCTTTATCCTCTGATTTTGATCAAGGGTCACTTTCCCACAGATATCTGCTCAAATCCCTATCTCATTCACCAGCCCCTAACTCCATTAGCATCGGTCTAGTATCTCCCCCCATGCCCCCGAGGCCTCCAAGAGGCAGACCTTCTTCCCTATCCAAAGCCAAGTTGCAGGAAGGGGAGGAGATTGCCTCTAGGTGTCAACTTGCTATAGATCGGGCTCTTAGAGCACAAAACACCCTGGGCTCATCTCCCCCACGAAACTGATTTCATTTAACTGTCGAGTGATAGCTATCCCTGAGAAAAAACTAGCTCTATGCAGACTTCTTTGGACCGAACATGTGGATGTCATATTTTTACAAGAAACCCTAGTCCTTGCTGAAGAAATTTCGCACCTTCTAGAATCCATGCTTCCTGGTTGGACCTTCCAAGCTCTTTATGTTAATGGTTGTTCGGGTGGCATTGCTATGGGTTTCAACACCCATACTATCAAACTGTGTAATGTTTGGGGAGGCATTGGGAACATAGGGGTGGACATTTTCTCAGCCGAACTGGGCATTGACATCAGACTTGTTAATGTATATGGGCCATGTCAACACCGTGAAGTATTCTGGAAACAATTATTGACCTCCAATCTTCTGCAATCAGACAACATTATCCTCAGAGGGGACCTAAATTTCTCTTTGGGTTTCTCGGAATCTTGGGGTCATCATGCCCAGATTGACCCCCTATCTGCTTTCTTTGAGAATATCCTGGAAAACCATAGTCTTATTGGCATCCCCTCTATGAAAATCCTACCTACCTGGAGGAATAGAATGATTGGAGAGGACAACCTCGCTAGAAGACTAGGTCGTTTTCTTATCAAGGAGCGACTTCTGGATTTGGGTTATATCTACAGACATGGGTCAGGTCAGGAGGTATATCTAACCATTCGCCGATATAACTTTGATATAAGGGGAGGGTTGAACAAACCAAAAGCCCCTTTCAAATTCAATTCCACTTGGTTGAAGGGTTTAGCCTATACTCGAATGGTATCTGAATACTGGAAGACCCACCCTTCTAATGTTGGTGGAAATATAGCTGAAGGTTTTGTGCATAACCTAAAAGAGCTGAAGAGGCTATCCAAAATCTGGGCACATAACAAGAGAGAATAGGATGATCAAACCCTAAGAGACACTGAATCGGATATTGATACTTTAGAATATGAACAAGGGGGGTCTTCACCTCTAATGAACAGAAGGAAAAGATCACCGCATTAATATCTCAGAGAGGCAAAATTCTAAAAGATCAGGAAGAAACATGGAGGTTGAGAAGTAGAGAAATATGGTTGATGGAGGGAGAAGGTAAGACAAAAATTTTCCACAAATTTTCAAATGGCCAAAAAGATATCAATAACATATGGAAATTGACATAGGAGAAGGGGAATACTGTGAATACCTTCTAGTAATTAGCCCCCCTGGCCACATCCCACTTCAAGCAGATCTACCAGGCACCTCCCAATGCCACTCTTTCTAAAGTCATTCGAGTAGCACAACTATTTCCTTGGTTTGTGGATCAGAAGACTGCTATGGAGCTAAACAGGGAGGTCATTACAGGGGAGCTTGAGGCTACTTTGAAATGGTTCAAGCGTGACAAAAGTCCTGGACCTAATGGTTGGTCGATGGCAGGGAAAATTTTAAGAACCACCCTAAATTTATATGTATAATAAATGGGCTAATCCCCATGATACATAGGAAAAATGGGAGGCGATTTTATCAATAATATAATATGTATATATAATTTTTTTGGCGAATCTCTCACCAGATTATATTATCTTGTACAGTGATGGAGAATCTTTCACTGAATTATAAAATCTTGTAAGATCTTGGCAAATTTTTTACTGAATAATAAAACATTGTAAAGTCTTGGCGAATGTTTTGTTAAGGTATGAAACCATATATGATAATAAGAAAACATATTCATTAAACTGTAATATACTAACATACATGTTTGGAAAAAAGAAACATAATTTTCTCTTCCTACAAAAAATGTTCCAAGTTTTAGTGGCCGTGTTTGTCAAGGTTCTTACAATACACTCTTTCATATCCTTCTATTAGTTTTGATAATATTCCACAACAAAGTTCTTGTAGGTGTTGATATTGACAACGAGTTCTGTCAAGGTAGGAGAGATTAATCTTTTCTCTACAACTTTTGTCAATCTACCACTTTTTTCAAGTTATCAAATTTCTTTCTTATTCCATAGACTCCAACTGCGAGATAAAAAAACACATCAATTTTGTTTACCCCAACACGCCAACAAGTAGCAAGCCTCAACTATATTAAATAAGAAAGTATTAGTTATCCCAAAGGCTTGAAGGGGATCTAATTGAAATAAGTGACCATTGTGAGAATCCTTCCAATCAATATATGAATATATAAATGTAGATTTATTATTATTTTAATTGGAAATCTTCAATTAAATAATAAAATTTAATTACGTCTCTCCCAATCTAAATTGATTATTAGCATAATTCACTACTCTCATAGGTCTCACATTTTTTAATAGTGTTGTAACATGTAGATTAATTTCCCTTTTGGTGAACAATCTCCACTTTTTAGGAAAATATGGTGCAATGGCTCCAACCCCTATAGATCATTAGGACAAACTAAGAATAGCACAAAAGATGAAAGGTTGTACAAACTAGCTTATTTTTCAAACAACTAATCCAACATCAGTACCTAGACTTTTTCATGATGATATCATATTGAGAATGATTGAAAAATGGTGAGAAATCTTCTACGAGGGTGATGCGGAAAGAGTGATAAGGTTTCATTGTTTTGAATTTTTTTTGTTAAATCAGAAAAAGTTAAAAACCAATATTAATGGAGATATTGGTATTTTTTACTAAATTTTGTGAAGTGACTAAATGTAGCTTTAACCATTCACCTTAAGATGTTTTTACAGTATAATTTCCTAAGTCTATTTAATATCTTCATTATCATAAAAACCAACCTATATCCATCTTAACTCCACATCTACCACTCTTAGGGGGATGGAATCTATTTATCCCTCTGAGCACTTGGTAGACCCAGAATTAAGATGGATCTAAGATGATCGAATATCCCCTTTAAATAGTCTATGCTCACATGAATACCATGGTATTACCATGGGTTATCATAAACTTGGAGCTTAAAAATTACTATTAATAATTTATAAAAATTAATAAAATTAATAATTGATTTTTATTTTATTTTTTATTTTAACCAAGTTAAAATGTTTAACATACACCCGGATGCGGGTGTCAACATGTGATGTTAATGCCAAAGCATGCGCAAATGGCAGCTGGCAAGTATTCAAGACTGAGCAGACGGCATAAGGAAGGCATTCAAGGTTCATTAATGCCGGCACGAACCCAAGGTACGCTAATGGAGGTGATTAGTATGGCGAGAATTCTCGAGGTCTTAATTGTTCTGGCTCGTTCTGGAAGCGTCGCGGAGCATCTGCTCTCGGCAAGCAGAGGTTTCATATGGGGAAGCTGGTCTCAGAGGAAGCTGCCAGAGACTTATAACATTCCACAGCTGCTCAGCCTGAGGTATTATACTCTGTCTCTTTGCGTCGGGGCGGGGTGTTCCAAGCCTGTTTATACCTGGAGTATCTGGCGATTCAGATCACCCTTTGGCATTTCCTCTGTAAAATTCAGGTCAGTCTCCGCTTTTGGTATAGGAACTTGGGTTGGGAACTGGGTTCTCTTGGTCGGGGCGGAGCAGTGTCTGCTGGTCAGGTCATTCCCTTGTGTGCCTAAAGTCCGGGTCTGTTATGTTACAGCTGGGTCCTCTTTTCATATTAGTTTAATCTGTGAATTGTTCATCTCTTACCTACAGCCTTTGTGTTTTTGTAATCTGCTATTTTATCCGACTATGGCCCCTCGTCATCGCGGTATTTCCAGGAGAGGGAGCAGCTTGGGATCCCGAGGAGGGCAGGGGGGAAGGGGAAGACCTGCTCCTCGTCGTATATCCCCGCTGGCTATAGCCTCGCCTTCTTCCATCCCCTCAGATGAGTCTAGTCCCTCTCTAAATAGTTCGTTCCACACATCCAGATTCAAATTCAAAAGCAGGCTCACCAAGCCGCTTATCTCTGCTATAATTACGGTCATCTTCTCGGAGGAAGAAGATGAGTTGTCCAGCTCTGAGGAAGAATCCGGGGATCAATTACCTTCGCAGAACACCAGTGCCTCTCAGAGCAGCTTGGCGGAAGATACCCTCAAGGTCTCAGCGGCGGTGCACGAAGAGGAAGGTCAAGGTGAAGCTGGCAGTCAGTGGGACTCTCCTCAGGAGAATGTCATTGCCTGTGAGCCAGCAAACAGGTTTGAAAGTGTCTTGTATCCTGTGCCTCCACCGGGTGGCAATCTTATGGAAGTCGAAGATGAGGTAATGATTACTTGGGAGCGAGCCCCGGACAATGCCAAGGATAATGCAATTGGTGAGTCACAACAGACTTAATTTCTGGTGCCTTCAGTTTTAGCATAATGGTTCAGTTTTTGGATTTCCAGCGCTCCTGGAGAATATTCAGTGCGCACGGCACCTTCCAACTCTGGCTAGTAGGTGCTCTGTTGCTGAAATTTTAAGTTGGATCTCTTTTTTGAAATGTTGTTCACGAGTAGTTATCAGTAATATCCTGTCTAGTTTTAGCTCGTTATAGCTGCACGCAGATGTTAAGTTTATGAACACTCTTTTTGTAATCCAAGAGAACAGCAATATCTGTAAGGTTTTTTGATAGAGAGCTGCCTATGGCACCCTCAGAGGTTCAAACCTCTCGGTACATATTTTTTTCTCTTTTTAATATAATAGATTAAAAAAAAAAAAAAAATGTTTAACATACATTAAATTACAACATCCATTTTACTCTTGATAAACCATATTTGATCCCTCTCGGGGCTTAGTAGATCCAGAGTAAAGATGGACCTATGTTGGTTTAATTCCCCCATTTAAATAGGCTACATTCCACGTGAATACCATGGGTCAATACCATGTGCCATTTTTATTTTTATTAATACTATTATTAGGGTTAATAATGTTTTTTTTTGCATGATATTAATAATAATCTAGCCCATGGTATTTGGCCCATAGTATTTTTCCCATAGGTTTCACCTAAATATAAGGTGACTTATGGAGTAAATATAAAAAAAAATGTTTTGTTTGTTTACCATACCTCTCCTTTATTTATATTTTTATTAATTTACCATACCTCTTTTACAAATATGGTATTTGGCCCATAGGATTCACTTAAATAAAACCTCTTTTTTGAGCCTTCATAAATAGAAAGAGGGTTATGGACTAAATATAAAAATAGGTTTTATTTATTTACCATAGGTCTAGTTTATTTATATTTTTATTTATTTACCATACCTTTTGAGTAAGTATAAAAAGAGGTTTTATTTATTTACCATACCTCCACTTTATTTATATTTTTATTTGTTTACACCCTTGCATGTATATGAGGTGACTTATGGAGTAAATATAAAAAATGTTTTATTTATTTACCGTATCTCTCATTTATTTATATTTTTATTAATTTACCATACCTCTTTTATAAATATGGTATTTGGCCCATAGGATTCACTTAAATAAAACCTATTCTTGAAAATTAGGGCGAATAGAAAGTTGTAACTCCTAATTTCAATGGCTAAATTTACCTTTTTTACCCTCTCCCTTAAAATAAGGTGGGCTATTTGAGGCGATTTTTTGTAAAAATGTACTGCAATACAAAATATTCGCCCACTAAAAATTTAAAACCCCTTAATTTCGCCAAAGGGCGAACATTGGCCCCTAAAATTTTCCATGGTCGGTGGAGTTCTATACAACTTTTTTCAGCATCCTTAGAGAAGATCTAGTTAAGGTCATTGAAGATTTCCGGACCACTCGAAGAATGTATGAGGCCATCAATTCCACTTTGATCATCCTCATCCCCAAATCAGACAACCCTGCCTCCTTTGATGACATCCGCCTAATCTCCCTATGCAACTGCATTTACAAAATCATTGCTAAAATCATTGCCAACTACCTCTGACCCATCCTTTCCACCCATATATCCTCTGAACAATTTTCCTTTCCCCAAGATCGACAGATACATGAAGCGATTGGTACTTCACAAGAAGTGATGCTCTCCATTCAGATGAAGAAGATGAAAGGCATGATTCTTAAAGTGGATCTCTCAAAGGCCTTTGATCGAGTAAGTTGGTTATACCTCCAAAGGCTCCTAACCCACCTAGGGTTTCCTTATGAGTTATTAAAATGGATCATGTGTTGTATAACATGTTATCACTCAGGTTGTCCCTTTTGACTCCTAAAGGGATACGGTCGAGGTAACCACAAACCAACTTTGGACTACAGGACCTAGCCTGCTTGCAATCAGAGGGGGCTCTCTCTTTATGATTTAGCTTTGTTGAAGGGGGTGATTTTAGGCTAGCTATGATGCACAGGGGTTTTGATTGAGTTTTGGTGGGAAAACTGACACTTTCAGGTAGAGAGGTTGAGTATAGTCTGAATGTTTCAAACCATTGGGCGTGGAGTCGAGGAGGGGGAACTGCTGTTGTCTTTCCTTAACAACAGTGAGGAGAAAATGGAGCAAGATAACTGAAGCAGAAGCAACTTTCAGGTTTCAAGGGATGGCAAGAATGCTAAAGAAAGAGAGGCAGTTAAGAATCTCTCCAACAGATTAGCAGAGGAAACAACAGGGCGCTACCTAGGAGCAGTTAAGAATCCCTAGATAATTGGCCAACACAGGTGAACTAGGGTAAACATGAGCCAGAAGGAATTCAATGTTCATAACCAATTCATTCAGAAGAAAACATCAAGAAACAGCAAGAATTGAGCATAGAGAGTGTTTAAACTAATTCTAGGCTATTCGTTTTTCCTGCTATTTAGATAATGGCAAACACATAAACAGAGATAAGAGGCACTTATTGCTTCAGGCCGCAGCGCAGGAATTCCATCTTCAACTCTTCAACACATTCATCAACAACAAACAGTTCGCTCTCCAAGCTTTAAGCAATCTTTGATTACAGAAAAATTTAGGTATACACAGCGAGTCTCTAGCGAAAATTATCAATTGACCAACCCTTAAAACTATACAGAGGGTGGTATATATAGGGCAAAACTCTCTGCAGAGTTCCTTTATTACATCTTGACCTAATTAGGTCATAAAAATGACTACTTGACCTAATCCTATCTAGAAATAAATGCAAAGAATGTCTCGGGCCGTGCTCAGGGCCGAAGTGTCAAAACTGAATGAATGATGCTGTCCTCGGTGGCTTGCTGCAGTGCTTTCTGCAATAAATGGGTATGGGTTTAGGCTTCCTTGCTGTCCTGGTGTCTTAAATGTCTTGACGGTGATTTGAAAGCAAGGATGGGCTGATGCTTATCGATTTGATTTTCTGGGGGCTTCATCAATGTTCAGGTGCCTCGAGCCCCTAAAAAATCATGACTGATTCTTTCTGGAGTCCTTTCTTCCACTGATACTCTCTGACAAAATCTGGGCTGCTAATCTGCTGTGCTGCGTGTCTAATCACCAGTAAATGGCCGTTGTTCGGCCTCTGTATCATCTGGAATTGTCTTCTGATCATTTTGGTATGCTCTGTGAAGAAAACAGATCATTTCTGCGCCTTTTCGGGTTTCCTGGGGCTGCATGGGGCAAAGATTCCTTAAAGATTCCCTGAAGATTCTCCATTCTGGCCCAAAAAATCCTGCGATGAGAGATTTCAAATGGGGTTTAGAAAATGGTTATAGATATATCCATATCGGTATCATACAATTTGGAATTAATCCTCTAGTCCGTCCTGGTCTAAATACTTCATGCTTGACATGTGTCCTTGATACAAGAATGAATAACTTTGACAACGCTTTATTGGGAGGATTCCAAAGTCCCCTCAATAATGGCCCTGTTTGGTCATCAGTTATCCCCAGGTATCAAGTTTCATTGACAGACCCTTATATCAATGAATTCTTGAATGCTTATATTCAGTTTTATGGTTTTGACATTGCCCCACAGTCACAGATTGCTCAGCTCCATGCTTCTATATGCCTGAGATTTGTCTCCACCTCCATGCCTCCTCTAAATCCAAAGTTAGTTGGTAGAGCTTTGAAAGAAGGTGTTATTGTTGGCCCTGGTAACACTGCTCCCCTACAGATTGGTTTTGCAGAATGTACTCTTCCAGATGAATGGAATAGTACTTATATTCCACTTTCACAGAAATATCCTCAACTGCAAACATCTAAAGTTCCTCCGAAATTGTCTCTCGTCCATCATCCTGACGGATCCTCTGGTCTTAAATTTACCACTCCTTCACTTACTAGATCTATGTCATCCTTCCCTAGATCTACAATTTTGGGTGGTAGGAATCCACATATACCCTCTGTTCCACATATACCCTCTGTTCCCAGAAGTTTATCATCAAGACATTCTGCTCCAAGAGAGGATCATAGAAAATCCACCTCTCATAAACCTGATGATTGTCAGTTCTGTGTTCCATCTTCATCTTCTACATTCCAGACTGATGAATCCCCTAGCTCTGAAGTCTTTATACCTGATATCAAAAGTTTCTCACTTCCTAGAGCTCAGTCAGAAGTTACTGCAAAAATACCAGAAAGATATTTATAATCTGGAAATTCTAGAAGGACATTTAGCAATGGAACGAAGAAAGCAGATTTCCAATGGTTATCTATGAGAGCAACTTCTGATCCAGATCAGAACGAAAATGAAAGCTGCATAATTGTACAAACTACCAAATAGTTTGTATGCTTCAGAATATTGATGATATAGCTCGAGATGTTTTAGAAATTAAAGAGCACATCAAAAAGATGCATACTGGTTATATTGAGACATTGGGAATCCAATATACACACACACAAAAGTTAAATAATATTCAGTCAAACATGGGTATCATCTCCAAGTCTTTGGAACATCTTACAAATGCACTCCCCACTCCTGCTTCTCCACCTCATTATAGAGAAGTAGATGTCTTAAGTTCAAAGCTGAAATTCTCCTCCAATTCTGATGAATCAAAGCAAATCTTTTTTAAAGGGGTAGAGAATATAGATAAATCCAGACTTGAGAAGATCCAGAAAGGAATCAATCTAGCTAGAGAAAAGACAGATTTGATGAAGAATAGACTAGTTGATCTTCCTTCTGTTGAAAGTCTAAGACTGCCAAAGAACTATGTCAGCCTTAGTTCTTTGATGAAACAAAATGGCCAACCATCTGCTCCTACAATAATGGCCATGTCAGGAGTAACTGGTGAGCAAACACAAGGTGAATCAAGTTCTAAAAGAGATAGAAGTGATTCTTTTTTCCATTCCAACAAAGGAAAAAGAGGTGCTGGTGATACCAATGCACATGAAGCATCAGCATCTAGCCCGTTCAGCAGATATACTGAAAATCTGCAATCTATACCTATAAGGCTAGACAATCCTGCTTCCAGAGGATATGGAAATTCATTGTTAGTAAATATTGATTGCCTTGATTATAATGAAGTAATTGTTGTTTTGCATAATGTCCATGCTTGGGCATTACAGAGGAAAGCTGAAGCCAAAGTATCATGGTCTGATGTAGTTACTCAAATTGTATGGTCTTTTACTGGCATACTAAAGCAATGGTGGGAAAGGCTTGCAGAGGAAGAGAAAGATCAAATAGTTGAACATAGTATTGATCCATTAAGAGCACTGTTTGAAGCTTTAAAACATGAATTTGTTGGATTAGTCCCTGAAGATTCAGCCCATCATTCACAGCTATTTCTCTCCCAGAAGTTATGCGACATTGATTACTTGCAAGAGTATTTTTGTGTTATGCAAAAACTTCTATATCAGGCTAGTGATCCACATAATGTTGCCTATCTGAGATATTACATCCAGTCTATGCCTGGTAAAATTCCTGATCTAATTAACCAGTACATAGCAGATCATAAAGTGAATTTGGAAGGACAATCATTTGTAGTTATTCACCAATTGATTGTCACAATATTGCAGAAAGAATGTGCAGAGAGCAAAGCCAAGAAGAATTTTTCAAAACAGATGCACTTTAGCACAAAGCTTTGCAATAATTTCAAAGAAACCTATAATTTTGGTTGTCACAAGAAAAATGAAAGAAAGGTTTCTAAAAAGGCAAAGTTTGATAACTCTTGCTCCTGCAAGGCTGATAAATACTTTCCTAAAAAGAAAAAATTCTTTCCTTCCAAAAGATCATTTAAAGGACGAAGGGTAGTATTTAGGAAAAGATCAAAACCTTCTAAAAAAGGTGTGTGTTTTATTTGTGGTAAAGAAGGTCATTATGCTAACGCTTGCAGATAAAGAAAAGATAAAGAGCAGATGAAGATAATGAATATCTTTTCTACAATACATGATCCACAAGATTGGGATCTCATATCCCACTCTGATGGAGAATATTTTGAAGTTTCAAGTTCTTCTCCAGAATCTTCAGATAGTGAAATCAGGAAATTAACAATTGATTCAGAATCATCTGATTCTGATGAAACATTCATTCCTGATATTAAAATGTTCAGTTTGAATTCCTCAGGAGAGATACAAGCAAAGATTGCAGCAGTCAAAGCTGATCTAGCACAGTGAGATCCAGTTCAGTTTACGGCAAGAAGAAGATTGACTGAAAAACTTGAGAATCTTGAGAAACAACTGCCATCCAAAAGGAAAGAAAGATTTTCAGAAGAAGAAAGAGATGATGATGACTTCATCGAGAAAGAGTTCGATTCAATGTTCAGACCTTTGCAGATTTCCATATCTCCAGGTATGAATCAAATTGATGCTCTTAAAAAGAAGATCACAGATTTGGAATCTTCAATTCATCATAATGGTCAGAAATGATACAATTGTCATCCAAACTTCAAATACTTATTTCTGATTATGATGATTGTAATTCTAAATTAACAAGCCTACTGATGAAAAATGTGCTAGTTATTGAAGAGATATCCCCAAAGAAAAATGTTGAGCTTTTTAATGTTATGGGCATCGGAGATAGAGTGTTTATTCCAATAAGAATTAAAGTCCCTAGCATTAAACCTTATACTTTGGATGCTAAAATAGATTCTGGTGCTATGAGTAGTTGCTGCAAATATAAAGCCATTCCTCATTATTATTGGCAGCCTACTAAACTCCAATTCAGGGCTATCACTGGTGATTTAATGGAAATAAGTCATATAGCTCCTGAATTTCCTATTTTCTTGAATGATGTCCAGGTTTTTGTCACTTTGTATAGTTTTGATACTGGTGCTGATGTTCTGTTAGGACAAGATTTTCTGAAAAAATATTTGCCAGTCACTTTTGGACAAGATTATGTTATATTCTCCACCACTGCTGGTCCTATCACAGTCCCTGCTTCCAGTGATTACAAAATTAATGTGCAGCCTGAAGATCAGGATCCTCTCCAGTATAGTCTGCAAGATCTGACCAAGATTAATAAGATCATAAAAAATGCAGAGTTACATGGTCCCAAAACTTTGCAACAAATTTTTGATAAACTTCGTGCAGATTGTACTTCCAGTAGGCCAGATGCCTTTTGGGTAAGAGAAAAGTATTGTGTTGCACTACCTTACCGAGAGGGATATATTCCTAGGCCACAAAAAGCCAGTGCAAATCATATGAGTCCAAAAGAGCAAGAATTATGCAAAGCAGAAATTGAACAATTGTTAGAACAAAAGCTTATTGAACCCTGCAAGAGCCCTTGGGCCTGCCCGGCTTTTTATGTCAATAAGCATAGTGAGCAAAAAAGAGGCAAGAAAAGGCTTGTGATTAATTATAAGGCCTTGAATGATGCTCTTCTTCCTATTCGATATCCTCTGCCTAACAAAGAATTGTTACTTGCTAAGATTGCTAATGCTAATGTGTTTAGCAAGTTTGATCTTAAGGTGGATTTTGGCAGATTGGTATTATTCCTGCTGACAGGTATAAAACAGCCTTCACTATTCCTCATGGCCAACATCAATGGACCGTGATGCCCTTTGGTCTGAGAAATGCTCCATCTGAATTCCAAAAAAGGATGGAAGACATTTTTGGTGGGGTAGAGTACATTATTGTATATATTGATGATTTGCTTGTATTTAGTAGAGATGTAAATATGCACAAGATCCATTTAGAACAATTCTACCAACTTGTATATAAGCATGGATTAGTACTTTCAGATTCAGAGGAGAAGTTTCAGATTGGGAAAGTCAAGATTGATTACTTGGGTTTACACATAGAAAAAGGACATGTAGAACTCCAGCCACATGTACTAACCCATCTATTGAAGTGTCCTGATATAATTGTCGATGTAAAGACCTTGCAGAGATTTCTTGGATGTCTGAATTATATAAGAAATTTTTATGCCAAACAATCAGAGGATACAAAGATACTGTTGAACAGACTAAAGAAGAAAGTTGTCAATTGGACAGATGAAATGACAGCAGCAGTAATTAGTATTAAGAGTAAGCTTAACGACTTGCCAAAACTCAAGCTTCCTGATACTAATCTTCCTTTTATACTTGAAACAGATGCTTCTGATCACACTTGGGCTGCCGTTTTGTTACAAAATCATGGAAGAAAAGAATTGGTTTGTACCTATTCCTCAGGATCTTTTGATGATACAGAGAAAAAGTATCCTTCTTCTCATAAAGAAATACTTGCAGTAAAGAGAGGAATAAAGAGATTTCACTTCTTCTTGAAAAGTGTTAAATTTATTGTCAGAACAGATCTAAAGCATATGAAACAGATGTTGGCAAACAAAATATTGTTAGAACAAGGTAGTACCAGAGTACTAAGATGGGCACTATGGCTTGAAGGTTTTGATTTTGATATTATTTACAAATCTGGTGCAGAAAATTATCTTGCTGACATGCTTACCAGAGAAGGTGCTCAAGAAATCAAGGAGATCAAGATGTTCAGACCACTCAATCAGCACGAAGCCTCTACAAGTCAGTCCAGTCATATCGAGTCTAAAAGAGTTAAGTATGTCACAGTCTGTAGTAACTGTCATTATGAGTTTTGTCTAGAGTGTCTATCAAAACAGGTCCGAGTCTTGCCATTATGCTTAAGACAAATCATTTTGCAAAACTGGTTTGAATCTGAGGAGTCTAGATGGTCATATACAAAAGAGTTACCATATAGGATTAGGCCATGGCGTGTTTATTATGCATTGTCTAGGGAACTAGATCCTGTTTATTTTGGGTGTATTCAAAATACTGACTGGACATGGTCAGACTATTTTTCTATTCACCAGAGAGCTAGGATACATGGTTCGGTTAAGGTCATATTTTATGCTGCAGCTATAAATCCCTCTAACAATTGGTGGAGTCCATGGTTTAAGCTATTTATGTTTAGGTATTTGCCTAGAGCTAAAAGAATTTTTGATAGGACTTTTGCTGAGTTTGTCAGAATTTTCCATTGGGAAATGCATGTAGCTGTCCAGAATGATTATGTCTTAGAGTTTGAATTCATCCACAAACACACAATTGTCATTCCTAATGAAGAAGATGAGTCATTTAAGCTTTCTGTCAGATTCCGAGGATTGATATCAGTGGGCCCACAAGACAGGCCAACATTCATGTTCACATTCCTGTTCTTTTGTTGTACCAGAGATACAGCACCATATTGGCTAGATGAATCTATCCCATACGAAGTGCTTGCTCCAAATAATGAAGAACTAATTGAGGAATTGGTAGAACAAGACCAAATCAGACTTGGCCATAATAATCCAGCTGCTCCAGATACACATGCACATGATTATGATGACAGAGCTAACAACGATTGATTGAAGGGATCAATCAAATGAAATCCTTTCATATCCTGCTTTATTTGTACATATACTGCTCTTTGGTTTCCGTGGGATTTAGTCCGAATAAAATCTCCACTGTGTAATTACTTTATCCTGCTTTATTTGTACATATACTGTTCTTCGGTTTCCGTGGGATTTAGTCCGAATAAAATCTCCACTGTGTAATTACTTTTGTATAAGAGCCGATGTCCTAGATTCCGGCCATCTTTTCATTTCAGAGATGTCATGATTCGGTCCCCATATGGCTTAGCCTCCAAGGGACGAGATAACAAGTGGTAGTCCCCACTTGCCCGAATCTTTAGAACTATTCATTACCTTTTGTACAAAGTTCTTTCGTGATAGACATCTTGCATGATGATCTAGCGAAAGTTTGATTCTTCTGGTTTCAAGTTCCCGGTAAAAGCTTTCACCGGATGACCTGCTAGGATATTATAAATACTAGCATTGTAAGCTCATTGAGGGGCATTAGAGTCTTGAGAGTTTTGAGAGAGTCTGAGTAGTGTTAAAGTCTGAGTGAAGTCTCCCTGCTCTGCATCTGCGAGAAGTTTTCTCGATCTACTTGCACCACGGAGTTTAACTCTATAGTTTGTATTGTGAGTTTGAGTTCTTTGAGTTTTAGACGAGACGAGATCTCCCTACTCTGCATCTACGAGAAGTTTTCTCAATCTGCTTGCATCACGGAGCGCTAGTCTCATATCTGGATTCTGTAATTATCTGAGAAGCGAATATATCTTTTACATCTTTGCACATCTTTGCATCTTTGTATTTATGGTATCAGAGCCATCTGGTTCTTTGTCCAAGAGCTGTTTTAAATTGTCTGATTCTTCCATTAAGTAGTATTTGTCTGAGCTACTGTCCACGAGTCTAAGTTTGCGATAAGGCGTTGGTAGAGAGCTGTGAAGGCGATGGACTGCCATGTTTGCTTTCCTGGTGCACAAAAGCTTTGATTCTCCTCTGTTCAGGTGCTCACTCATACTTTCTTTCAATGGCTGGTTATATGAATGAGTTTTGTCTTCAGAAGCCCGAAGACAAAAAGATAGCTCATAAGAATCGATGGTATTTTATGAATAAGTTTTTAAATAAAACCAGAAATGAAGATGTTCTCTATGATGAAAAAGTATTAGTACAAGAGTTTGAACCACAGCCTAACTGGACATTGCCAGAGATTGATATTGATAAACTTTATAAAATGCTTGTTTTCCAGTTTCGAGCTGCTCAGTTATTTAGAATTCTTCCATTAAGTAGTATTTGTCTGAGCTACTGTCCACGAGTCTAAGTTTGCGATAAGGCGCTGGTAGAGAGCTGTGAAGGCGAAGGACTGCCGTGTTTGCTTTCCTGGTGCACAAAAGCTTTGATTCTCCTCTGTTCAGGTGCTTACTCATACTTTCTTTCAATGGCTGGTTATATGAATGAGTTTTCTTTTCGGAAGCCCGAAGACAGAAAGATAGCTCATAAGAATCGATGGTCTTTTATGAATAAGTTTTTAAATAAAACCATAAATGAAGATGTTCTCTATGATGAAAAAGTATTAGTACAAGAGTTTGAACCACAGCCTAACTGGACATTGCCAGAGATTGATATTGATAAACTTTATAAAATGCCTATTTTCCAGTTTCGAGCTGCTCAGTTATTTAGATTTACATCTGTGAATATTCCTATTTCCACTGGCCAGTCTGTATATCAAATCCCACTAATACAGCCAGAAAATATCAAATGGGGTTTAGAAAATGGTTATAGATATATCCATATCGGTATCATACAATTTGGAATTAATCCTCTAGTCCGTCCTGGTCTAAATACTTCATGCTTGACATGTGTCCTTGATACAAGAATGAATAACTTCGACGACGCTTTATTGGGAGGATTCCAAAGTCCCCTCAATAATGGCCCTGTTTGGTCATCAGTTATCCCCAGGTATCAAGTTTCATTGACAGACCCTTATATCAATGAATTCTTGAATGCTTATATTCAGTTTTATGGTTTTGACGTTGCCCCACAGTCACAGATTGCTCAGCTCCATGCTTCTATATGCCTGAGATTTGTCTCCACCTCCATGCCTCCTCTGAATCCAAAGTTAGCTGGTAGAGCTTTAAAAGAAGGTGTTATTGTTGGCCCTGGTAACACTGCTCCCCTACAGATTGGTTTTGCAGAATGTACTCTTCCAGATGAATGGAATAGTACTTATATTCCACTTTCACAGAAATATCCTCAACTGCAAACATCTAAAGTTCCTCCGAAATTGTCTCTCGTCCATCATCCTGACGGATCCTCTGGTCTTAAATTTACCACTCCTTCACTTACTAGATCTATGTCATCCTTCCCTAGATCTACAATTTTGAGTGGTAGGAATCCACATATACCCTCTGTTCCACATATACCCTCTGTTCCCAGAAGTTTATCATCAAGACATTTTGCTCCAAGAGAGGATCATAGAAAATCCACCTCTCATAAACCTGATGATTGTCAGTTCTAAGTTCCATCTTCATCTTCTACATTCCAGACTGATGAATCCCCTAGCTCTGAAGTCTTTATACCTGATATCAAAAGTTTCTCACTTCCAAGAGCTCAGTCAGAAGTTACTGCAAAAATACCAGAAAGATATTTAGAATCTGGAAATTCTAGAAGGACATTTAGCAATGGAACGAAGAAAGCAGATTTCCAATGGTTATCTATGAGAGCAACTTCTGATCCAGATCAGAACGAAAATGAAAAGCTGCATAATTGTACAAACTACCAAATAGTTTGTATGCTTCAGAATATTGATGATATAGCCCGAGATGTTTTAGAAATTAAAGAGCACATCAAAAAGATGCATACTGGTTATATTGAGACATTGGGAATCCAAGATACACACACACAAAAGTTAAATAATATTCAGTCAAACATGGGTATCATCTCCAAGTCTTTGGAACATCTTACAAATGCACTCCCCACTCCTGCTTCTCCACCTCATTATAGAGAAGTAGATGTCTTAAGTTCAAAGCTGAAATTCTCCTCCAATTCTGATGAATCAAAGCAAATCTTTTTTAAAGGGGTAGAGAATATAGATAAAGCCAGACTTGAGAAGATCCAGAAAGGAATCAATCTAGCTAGAGAAAAGACAGAGTTGATGAAGAATAGACTAGCTGATCTTCCTTCTGTTGAAAGTCTAAGACTGCCAAAGAACTATGTCAGCCTTAGTTCTTTGATGAAACAAAATGGCCAACCATCTGCTCCTACAATAATGGCCATGTCAGGAGTAACTGGTGAGCAAACACAAGGTGAATCAAGTTCTAAAAGAGATAGAAGTGATTCTTTTTTCCATTCCAACAAAGGAAAAAGAGGTGCTGGTGATACCAATGCACATGAAGCATCAGCATCTAGCCCGTTCAACAAATATACTGAAAATCTGCAATCTATACCTATAAGGCTAGACAATCCTGCTTCCAGAGGATATGGAAATTCATTGTTAGTAAATATTGATTGCCTTGATTATAATGAAGTAATTGTTGTTTTGCATAATGTCCATGCTTGGGCATTACAGAGGAAAGTTGAAGCCAAAGTATCATGGTCTGATGTAGTTACTCAAATTGTATGGTCTTTTACTGGCATACTAAAGCAATGGTGGGAAAGGCTTGCAGAGGAAGAGAAAGATCAAATAGTTGAACATAGTACTGATCCATTAAGAGCACTGTTTGAAGCTTTAAAACATGAATTTGTTGGATTAGTCCCTGAAGATTCAGCCCATCATTCACAGCTATTTCTCTCCCAGAAGTTATGCGACATTGATTACTTGCAAGAGTATTTTTGTGTTATGCAAAAACTTTTGTATCAGGCTAGTGATCCACATAATGTTGCCTATCTGAGATATTACATCCAGTCTATGCCTGGTAAAATTCCTGATCTAATTAACCAGTACATAGCAGATCATAAAGTGAATTTGGAAGGACAATCATTTGTAGCTATTCACCAATTGATTGTCACAATATTGCAGAAAGAATGTGCAGAGAGCAAAGCCAAGAAGAATTTTTCAAAACAGATGCACTTTAGCACAAAGCTTTGCAATAATTTCAAAGAAACCTATAATTTTGGTTGTCACAAGAAAAGTGAAAGAAAGGTTTCTAAAAAGGCAAAGTTTGATAACTCTTGCTCCTGCAAGGCTGATAAATACTTTCCTAAAAAGAAAAAATTCTTTCCTTCCAAAAGATCATTTAAAGGACGAAGGGTAGTATTTAGGAAAAGATCAAAACCTTCTAAAAAAGGTGTGTGTTTTATTTGTGGTAAATAAGGTCATTATGCTAACGCTTGCAGAGAAAGAAAAGATAAAAAGCAGATGAAGATAATGAATATCTTTTCTACAATACATGATCCACAAGATTGGGATCTCATATCCCACTCTGATGGAGAATATTTTGAAGTTTCAAGTTCTTCTCCAGAATCTTCAGATAGTGAAATCAGGAAATTAACAATTGATTCAGAATCATCTGATTCTGATGAAACATTCATTCCTAATATTAAAATGTTCAGTTTGAATTCCTCAGGAGAGATACAAGCAAAGATTGCAACAGTCAAAGCTGATCTAGCACAGTGAGATCCAGTTCAGTTTACGGCAAGAAGAAGATTGACTGAAAAACTTGAGAATCTTGAGAAACAACTGCCATCCAAAAGGAAAGAAAGATTTTCAGAAGAAGAAAGAGATGATGATGACTTCATCGAGAAAGAGTTCGATTCAATGTTCAGACCTTTGCAGATTTCCGTATCTCCAGGTATGAATCAAATTGATGCTCTTAAAAAGAAGATCACAGATTTGGAATCTTCAATTCATCATACAAGGTCAGAAATGATACAATTGTCATCCAAACTTCAAATACTTATTTCTGATTATGATGATTGTAATTCTAAATTAACAAGCCTACTGATGAAAAATGTGCCAGTTATTGAAGAGATATCCCCAAAGAAAAATGTTGAGCTTTTTAATGTTATGGGCATCGGAGATAGAGTGGTTATTCCAATAAGAATTAAAGTCCCTAGCATTAAACCTTATACTTTGGATGCTCAAATAGATTCTGGTGCTATGAGTAGCTGCTGCAAATATAAAGCCATTCCTCATTATTATTGGCAGCCTACTAAACTCCAATTCAGGGCTATCACTGGTGATTTAATGGAAATAAGTCATATAGCTCCTGAATTTCCTATTTTCTTGAATGATGTCCAGGTTTTTGTCACTTTGTATAGTTTTGATACTGGTGCTGATGTTCTCTTAGGAGAAGATTTTCTGAAAAAATATTTTCCAGTCACTTTTGGACAAGATTATGTTATATTCTCCACCACTGCTGGTCCTATCACAGTCCCTGCTTCCAGTGATTACAAAATTAATGTGCAGCCTGAAGATCAGGATCCTCTCCAGTATAGTCTGCAAGATCTGACCAAGATTAATAAGATCGTAAAAAATGCAGAGTTACATGGTCCCAAAACTTTGCAACAAATTTCTGATAAACTTCGTGCAGATTGTACTTCCAGCAGGCCAGATGCCTTTTGGGTAAGAGAAAAGTATTGTGTTGCACTACCTTACCGAGAAGGATATATTCCTAGGCCACAAAAAGCCAGTGCAAATCATATGAGTCCAAAAGAGCAAGAATTATGCAAAGCAGAAATTGAACAATTGTTAGAACAAAAGCTTATTGAACCCTGCAAGAGCCCTTGGGCCTGCCTGGCTTTTTATGTCAATAAGCATAGTGAGCAGAAAAGAGGCAAGAAAAGGCTTGTGATTAATTATAAGGCCTTGAATGATGCTCTTCTTCCTATTCGATATCCTCTGCCTAACAAAGAATTGTTACTTGCTAAGATTGCTAATGCTAATGTGTTTAGCAAGTTTGATCTTAAAGTGGATTTTGGCAGATTGGTATTATTCCTGCTGACAGGTATAAAACAGCCTTCACTGTTCCTCATGGCCAACATCAATGGACCATGATGCCCTTTGGTCTGAGAAATGCTCCATCTGAATTCCAAAAAAGGATGGAAGACATTTTTGGTGGGGTAGAGTACATTATTGTATATATTGATGATTTGCTTGTATTTAGTAGAGATGTAAATATGCACAAGATCCATTTAGAACAATTCTACCAACTTGTATATAAGCATGGATTAGTACTTTCAGATTCAGAGGAGAAGTTTCAGATTGGGAAAGTCAAGATTGATTACTTGGGTTTACACATAGAAAAAGGACATGTAGAACTCCAGCCACATGTACTAACCCATCTATTGAAGTTTCCTGATATAATTGCCGATGTAAAGACCTTGCAGAGATTTCTTGGATGTCTGAATTATATAAGAAATTTTTATGCCAAACAATCAGAGGATACAAAGATACTGCTGAACAGACTAAAGAAGAAAGTTGTCAGTTGGACAGATGAAATGACAGCAGCAGTAATTAGTATTAAGAGTAAGCTTAATGATTTGCCAAAACTCAAGCTTCCTGATACTAATCTTCCTTTTATACTTGAAACAGATGCTTCTGATCACACTTGGGTTGTCGTTTTGTTACAAAAGCATGGAAGAAAAGAATTGGTTTGTGCCTATTCCTCAGGATCTTTTGATGATACAGAGAAAAAGTATCCTTCTTCTCATAAAGAAATACTTGCAGTAAAGAGAGGAATAAAGAGATTTCACTTGTTCTTGAAAAGTGTTAAATTTATTGTCAGAACAGATCTAAAGCATATGAAACAGATGTTGGCAAACAAAAGATTGTTAGAACAAGGTAGTACCAGAGTACTAAGATGGGCACTATGGCTTGAAGGTTTTGATTTTGATATTATTTACAAATCTGGTGCAGAAAATTATCTTGCTGACATGCTTACCAGAGAAGGTGCTCAAGAAATCAAGGAGATCAAGATGTTCAGACCACTCAATCAGCACGAAGCCTCTACAAGTCAGTCCAGTCATATCGAGTCTAAAAGAGTTAAGTATGTCACAGTCTGTAGTAACTGTCATTATGAGTTTTGTCTAGAGTGTCTATCAAAACAGGTCCGAGTCTTGCCATTATGCTTAAGACAAATCATTTTGCAAAAATGGTTTGATTCTGAGGAGTCTAGATGGTCATATACAAAAGAGTTACCATATAGGATTAGGCCATGGCGTGTTTATTATGCATTGTCTAGGGAACCAGATCCTGTTTATTTTGGGTGTATTCAAAATACTGACTGGACATGGTCAGACTATTTTTCTATTCACCAGAGAGCTAGGATACATGGTTCGGTTAAGGTCATATTTTATGTTGCAGCTATAGATCCCTCTAACAATTGGTGGAGTCCATGGTTTAAGCTATTCATGTTTAGGTATTTTCCTAGAGCTAAAAGTATTTTTGATAGGACTTTTGCTGAGTTTGTCAGAATTTTCCATTGGGAAATGCATGTAGCTGTCCAGAATGATTATGTCTTAGAGTTTGAATTCATCCACAAACACACAATTGTCATTCCTAATGAAGAAGATGAGTCATTTAAGCTTTCTGTAAGATTCAGAGGATTGATATCAGTGGACCCACAAGACAGGCCAACATTCATGTTCACATTCCCGTTCTTTTGTTGTACCAGAGATACAGCACCATATTGGCTAGATGAATCTATCCCATACGAAGTGCTTGCTCCAAATAATGAAGAACTAATTGAGGAATTGATAGAACAAGACCAAATCAGACTTGGCCATAATAATCCAGCTGCTCCAGATACACATGCACATGATTATGATGACAGAGCTAACAGCGATTGATTGAAGGGATCAATCAAATGAAATCCTTTCATATCCTGCTTTATTTGTACATATACTGCTCTTTGGTTTCCGTGGGATTTAGTCCGAATAAAATCTCCACTGTGTAATTACTTTATCCTGCTTTATTTGTACATATACTGTTCTTCGGTTTCCATGGGATTTAGTCCGAAAAAAATCTCCATTGTGTAATTACTTTTGTATAAGAGCTGATGTCCTAGATTCCGGCCATCTTTTCATTTCAGAGACGTCATGATTCGGTCCCCATATGGCTTAGCCTACAAGGGACGAGATAACAAGTGGTAGTCCCCACTTGCCCGAATCTTTAGAACTATTCATTACCTTTTGTACAAAGTTCTTTCGTGATAGACATCTTGCATGATGATCTAGCGAAAGTTTGATTCTTCTGGTTTCAAGTTCCCGGTAAAAGCTTTCACCGGATGACCTGCTAGGATATTATAAATACTAGCATTGTAAGCTCATTGAGGGGCATTAGAGTCTTGAGAGTTTTGAGAGAGTCTGAGTAGTGTTAAAGTCTGAGTGAAGTCTCCCTGCTCTGCATCTGCGAGAAGTTTTCTCGATCTGCTTGCACCACGGAGTTTAACTCTATAGTCTGTATTGTGAGTTTGAGTTCTTTGAGTTTTAGACGAGACGAGATCTCCCTACTCTGCATCTGCGAGAAGTTTTCTCGATCTGCTTGCATCACGGAGCGCTAGTCTCATATCTGGATTCTATAATTATCTGAGAAGCGAATATATCTTTTACATCTTTGCACATCTTTGTATCTTTGTATTTATGGTATCAGAGCCATCTGATTCTTTGTCCAAGAGCTGTTTTAAATTGTTTGATTCTTCCATTAAGTAGTATTTGTCTGAGCTACTGTCCACGAGTCTAAGTTTGCGATAAGGTGTTGGTAGAGAGCTGTGAAGGCGAAGGACTGCCATGTTTGCTTTCCTGGTGCACAAAACCTTTGATTCTCCTCTCTTCAGGTGCTTACTCATACTTTCTTTCAATGGCTGGTTATATGAATGAGTTTTCTCTTCAGAAGCCCGAAGACAAAAAGATAGCTCATAAGAATTGATGGTCTTTTATGAATAAGTTTTTAAATAAAACCAGAAATGAAGATGTTCTCTATGATGAAAAAGTATTAGTACAAGAGTTTGAACCACAGCCTAACTAGACATTGCCAGAGATTGATATTGATAAACTTTATAAAATGCTTGTTTTCCAGTTTCGAGCTGCTCAGTTATTTAGAATTCTTCCATTAAGTAGTATTTGTCTGAGCTACTGTCCACGAGTCTAAGTTTGCGATAAGGCACTGGTAGAGAGCTGTGAAGGCGAAGGACTACCGTGTTTGCTTTCCTGGTGCACAAAAGCTTTGATTCTCCTCTGTTCAGGTGCTTACTCATACTTTCTTTCAATGGCTGGTTATATGAATGAGTTTTCTCTTCAGAAGCCCGAAGACAGAAAGATAGCTCATAAGAATCGATGGTCTTTTATGAATAAATTTTTAAATAAAACCAGAAATGAAGATGTTCTCTATGATGAAAAAGTATTAGTACAAGAGTTTGAACCACAGCCTAACTGGACATTGCCAGAGATTGATATTGATAAACTTTATAAAATGCCTATTTTCCAGTTTCGAGCTGCATAGTTATTTAGATTTACATCTGTGAATATTCCTATTTCCACTGGCCAGTCTGTATATCAAATCCCACTAATACAGCCAGAAAATATCAAATGGGGTTTAGAAAATGGTTATAGATATATCCATATCGGTATCATACAATTTGGAATTAATCCTCTAGTCCGTCCTAGTCTAAATACTTCATGCTTGACATGTGTCCTTGATACAAGAATGAATAACTTCGACGACGCTTTATTGGGAGGATTCCAAAGTCCCCTCAATAATGGCCCTGTTTGGTCATCAGTTATCCCCAGGTATCAAGTTTCATTGATAGACCCTTATATCAATGAATTCTTGAATGCTTATATTCTGTTTTATGGTTTTGACGTTGCCCCACGGTCACAGATTGCTCAGCTCCATGCTTCTATATGGTTGAGATTTGTCTCCACCTCCATGCCTCCTCTGAATCCAAAGTTAGCTGGTAGAGCTTTAAAAGAAGGTGTTATTGTTGGCCCTGGTAACACTGTCCCCCTACAGATTGGTTTTGCAGAATGTACTCTTCCAGATGAATGGAATAGTACTTATATTCCACTTTCACAGAAATATCCTCAACTGCAAACATCTAAAGTTCCTCCGAAATTGTCTCTCGTCCATCATCCCGACGGATCCTCTGGTCTTAAATTTACGACTCCTTCACTTACTAGATCTATGTCATCCTTCCCTAGATATACAATTTTGAGTGGTAGGAATCCACATATACCCTCTGTTCCACATATACCCTGTGTTCCCAGAAGTTTATCATCAACACATTCTGCTCCAAGAGAGGATCATAGAAAATCCACCTCTCATAAACCTGATGATTGTCAGTTCTGTGTTCCATCTTCATCTTCTACATTCCAGACTGATGAATCCCCTAGCTCTGAAGTCTTTATACCTGATATCAAAAGTTTCTCACTTCCTAGAGCTCAGTCAGAAGTTACTGCAAAAATACCAGAAATATATTTAGAATCTGGAAATTCTAGAAGGACATTTAGCAATGGAACGAAGAAAGCAGATTTCCAATGGTTATCTATGAGAGCAATTTCTGATCCAGATCAGAACGAAAATGAAAAGCTGCATAATTATACAAACTACCAAATAGTTTGTATGCTTCAGAATATTGATGATATAGCCCGAGATGTTTTAGAAATTAAAGAGCACATCAAAAAGATGCATACTGGTTATATTGAGACATTGGGAATCCAAGATACACACACACAAAATTTAAATAATATTCAGTCAAACATGGGTATCATCTCCAAGTCTTTGGAACATCTTACAAATGCACTCCCCACTCCTGCTTCTCCACCTCATTATAGAGAAGTAGATGTCTTAAGTTCAAAGCTTAAATTCTCCTCCAATTCTGATGAATCAAAGCAAATCTTTTTTAAAGGGGTAGAGAATATAGATAAAGCCGGACTTGAGAAGATCCAGAAAGGAATCAATCTAGCTAGAGAAAAGACAGAGTTGATGAAGAATAGACTAGCTGATCTTCCTTCTGTTGAAAGTCTAAGACTGCCAAAGAACTATGTCAGCCTTATTTCTTTGATGAAACAAAATGGCCAACCATCTGCTCCTACAATAATGGCCATGTCAGGAGTAATTGGTGAGAAAACACAAGGTGAATCAAGTTCTAAAAGAGATAGAAGTGATTCTTTTTTCCATTCTAACAAAGGAAAAAGAGGTGCTGGTGATACCAATGCACATGAAGCATCAGCATCTAGCCCGTTCAGCAGATATACTGAAAATCTGCAATCTATACCTATAAGGCTAGACAATCCTGCTTCCAGAGGATATGGAAATTCATTGTTAGTAAATATTGATTGCCTTGATTATAATGAAGTAATTGCTGTTTTGCATAATGTCCATGCTTGGGCATTACTGAGGAAACCTGAAGCCAAAGTATCATGGTCTGATGTAGTTACTCAAATTGTATGGTATTTTACTAGCATACTAAAGCAATGGTGGGAAAGGCTTGCAGAGGAAGAGAAAGATCAAATAGTTGAACATAGTACTGATCCATTAAGAGCACTGTTTGAAGCTTTAAAACATGAATTTGTTGGATTAGTCCCTGAAGATTCAGCCCATCATTCACAGCTATTTCTCTCCCAGAAGTTATGCGACATTGATTACTTGCAAGAGTATTTTTGTGTTATGCAAAAACTTTTGTATCAGGCTAGTGATCCACATAATGTTGCCTATCTGAGATATTACATCCAGTCTATGCCTGGTAAAATTCCTGATCTAATTAACCAGTACATAGCAGATCATAAAGTGAATTTGGAAGGACAATCATTTGCAGCTATTCACCAATTGATTGTCACAATATTGCAGAAAGAATGTGCAGAGAGCAAAGCCAAGAAGAATTTTTCAAAACATATGCACTTTAGCACAAAGCTTTGCAATAATTTCAAAGAAACCTATAATTTTGGTTGTCACAAGAAAAGTGAAAGAAAGGTTTCTAAAAAGCAAAGTTTGATAACTCTTGCTCCTGCAAGGCTGATAAATACTTTCCTAAAAAGAAAAAATTCTTTCCTTCCAAAAGATCATTTAAAGGACGAAGGGTAGTATTTAGGAAAAGATCAAAACCTTCTAAAAAAGGTGTGTTTTATTTGTGGTAAAGAAGGTCATTATGCTAACGCTTGCAGAGAAAGAAAAGATAAAATGCAGATGAAGATAATGAATATCTTTTCTACAATACATGATCCACAAGATTGGGATCTCATATCCCACTCTGATGGAGAATATTTTGAAGTTTCAAGTTCTTCTCCAGAATCTTCAGATAGTGAAATCAGGAAATTAACAATTGATTCAGAATCATCTGATTCTGATGAAACATTCATTCCTGATATTAAAATGTTCAGTTTGAATTCCTCAGGAGAGATACAAGCAAAGATTGCAGCAGTCAAAGCTGATCTAGCACAGTTAGATCTAGTTCAGTTTACGGCAAGAAGAAGATTGACTGAAAAATTTGAGAATCTTGAGAAACAACTGCCATCCAAAAGGAAAGCAAGATTTTCAGAAGAAGAAAGAGATGATGATGACTTCATCGAGAAAGAGTTCAATTCAATGTTCAGAACTTTGCAAATTTCCGTATCTCCAGGTATGAATCAAATTGATGCTCTTAAAAAGAAGATCACAGATTTGGAATCTTCAATTCATCATACAAGGTCAGAAATGATACAGTTGTCATCCAAACTTCAAATACTTATTTCTGATTATGATGATTGTAATTCTAAATTAACAAGCCTACTGATGAAAAATGTGCCAGTTATTGAAGAGATATCCCCAAAGAAAAATGTTGAGCTTTTTAATGTTATGGGCATCGGAGATAGAGTGGTTATTCCAATAGTGGTTATTCCAATAAGAATTAAAGTCCCTAGCATTAAACCTTATACTTTGGATGCTCAAATAGATTCTGGTGCTATGAGTAGCTGCTGCTAATATAAAGCCATTCCTCATTATTATTGGCAGCCTACTAAACTCCAATTCAGGGCTATCACTGGTGAATTAATGGAAATAAGTCATATAGCTCCTGAATTTCCTATTTTCTTGAATGGTGTCCAGGTTTTTGTCACTTTGTATAGTTTTGACACTGGTGCTGATGTTCTCTTAGGACAAGATTTTCTGAAAAAATATTTGCCAGTCACTTTTGAAAAAGATTATGTTATATTCTCCACCACTGCTAGTCCTATCACAGTCCCTGCTTCCAGTGATTACAAAATTAATGTGCAGCCTGAAGATCAGGATCCTCTCCAGTATAGTCTACAAGATTTGACCAAGATTAATAAGATCGTAAAAAATGCAGAGTTACATGGTCCCAAAACTTTGCAACAAATTTCTGATAAACTTCGTGCAGATTGTACTTCCAGTAGGCCAGATGCCTTTTGGGTAAGAGAAAAGTATTGTGTTGCACTACCTTACCAAGAAGGATATATTCCTAGGCCACAAAAAGCCAGTGCAAATCATATGAGTCCAAAAGAGCAAGAATTATGCAAAGCAGAAATTGAACAATTATTAGAACAAAAGCTTATTGAACCCTGCAAGAGCCCTTGGGCCTGCCCGGCTTTTTATGTCAATAAGCATAGTGAGCAGAAAAGAGGCAAGAAAAGGCTTGTGATTAATTATAAGGCCTTGAATGATGCTCTTCTTCCTATTCGATATCCTCTGCCTAACAAAGAATTGTTACTTGCTAAGATTGCTAATGCTAATGTGTTTAGCAAGTTTGATCTTAAAAGTAGATTTTGGCAGATTGGTATTATTCCTACTGACAGGTATAAAACAGCCTTCACTGTTCCTCATGGCCAATATCAATGGACCGTGATGCCCTTTGGTCTGAAAAATGCTCCATCTGAATTCCAAAAAAGGATGGAAGACATTTTTGGTGGGGTAGAGTACATTATTGTATATATTGATGATTTGCTTGTATTTAGTAGAGATGTAAATATGCACAAGATCCATTTAGAACAATTCTACCAACTTGTATATAAGCATGGATTAGTACTTTCAGATTCAGAGGAGAAGTTTCAGATTGGGAAAGTCAAGATTGATTACTTGGGTTTACACATAGAAAAAGGACATGTAGAACTCCAGCCACATGTACTAACCCATCTATTGAAGTTTCCTGATATAATTGCCGATGTAAAGACCTTGCAGAGATTTCTTGGATGTCTGAATTATATAAGAAATTTTTATGCCAAACAATCAGAGGATACAAAGATACTGCTGAACAGACTAAAGAAGAAAGTTGTCAGTTGGACAGATGAAATTGTTACACAGTAATTTGTCACTGTCTCCCTGTGTGTCACCCTACTGTGTCAGGAGTTCACAATAATCAAGTTCATGCCTTCTGAACTGGCCAAAAACCCACTTTTCCAAAGTTTTCCTCATCAGCGCGTCTGTTTCTAAAATATCCGCGATGACTGACGCTTCATAACAGACCGCGTGCGCTGCCAGCGCGGAAGCACACGACTTTTCCGCGCTGATCGGATTTCATTACCAGCGCATCCTCTGCTTGTATTTACCGGCGCTGACATGGCCCTTTCCATTATGTATTTGCGATGTCAGCGCGCCAGACCAGTTATGCACCCGCGCTGATCCAGTTTTGGCGAATTTGTTCCAACAGCCAGCCTTCCAGATAACTCCAGACTTGGTTGTTGGCCTTGTGAGTATCGACTCCCTTCTATGGCATGTCTGTTCGACCCTTTGCAACTACTTCCCTTGAAGATAAGCTCATCCTTCCACCCTTTTAGGAGGCTCCTTCTCCTATATAAACTTCCACCATTACCATGAGCAGCTAGTTTGGAATAGCTTGGATTGTGTAGAGCTTATAGTGCTCAGATTGCTGCTACTATAGGTAATTGGTGTGATAAGTGTGGAAGTGCTTGATAGCTTAGGGAAGGTTGTTTTGTGTTGCTTGTGTGAGAGAGAGAGTTTCTTGTCTTGGGAGAATCATTTCCAAAGGTGAATGCTTGAGACACTTGCTGACTGGCCCCTCCTGAGAAGGATACTGACGTCAGAACATTTGGTTGTACTCTTCTCTGCTTGATTAATAATAGATGACTACTATTATTGTTCCATTCTCATTTGTCTATGCAATGGTTAAATTTGAATTACATCCTTTCTGACTGATGTATGGTTTCTTTTATTAGATTTCACGCTTGTGTTTGTTTCCTCTTCGTGTGTGCAGGTGTCTATTCGCGGAGATCGCGGAGGATCGTGACCAGCCAAAGCGAAGGAGCGAAGGTGGCATCTCTTCATCAAACAACAGCGCTGGAATCCAAGTAGGTGCTCTTTACCTCTTGTTTAATTGCAATTAGGAACTTGCATAGTAGCATTGACTGATTGTTGCTAGACCCATTCTGGGCTAGTAGGGATCGCCTCTATCCGTAGAGGGGATTTACCTCTCCAACAATTTGGCGACTCCGCTGGGGAGTTCAGCCTTTTGTCTCTTGTGTCCATTCTTGTGTTTGAATTTGATTGTTCTCTCTTTTCAAGATTTGGGGATTGATTCTCTGCTTGTAGACTTCCTGGGTCCATCTGGGAAGTGTCTTAATTGGTTAAAGGATTTCTACCTTTGGTTTGGGAGTTTTTGCTTTGATTCTACTCGTTTTTTACCCTCAGCGCGGTTTAATTCAAAACAGACGCGCTGACGTCGCATACCTGCTTCTTTGTTTTCCCTGTCATCGCTCCTGTATGATTAACAGTCGCGCTGACCTCGTTTTTGAGACAGCGCGCTTTATCTATGTGCTTCCGCGCTGACGGCGCAAAGTTGCTACAGGCCTTCTCTTGTCAGCGCCGAGTTGCTGAAGGCCACCCGCGCTGATCCTGTAGAGTTCATTTTTGTCCAAATTAGCCTCCTGAACCTGTTGCTTTGGCTTTCCCCTTTTCTTTCCACTTGGTCTATGACTTGTTTTTCATTTCCTGAACTTTGAGCTACTTGTTTGCGAAGTCTTGTTCCACAGGGTTTCGTTTTTGCTCATTTTTAGGTTTTGCAAATACCTTCCTCTTTGCTTTCGCTGCTTGGTTTGTATTTCCGCCATCACTTTTACAGTTGCTGGATTGTGTTGAATCTCTAATTAACTGGTTGGAACTCTCATCCTCCGGGTGTTTGCTTTTCTCCGTTGATTTCGCACTATAGCCCTAGGGCATCTAGTGGTCGTGTGTGTGTCAAGCCTTCCATAGGGATCTTGTTCTCTTGTTTGACCAGCCAACTTCAGATTTGTTTTTTACACTTGTTCAGTGATTGTTGAAGTGTTTTTTGGTTGTGTTTCCGAGCGGTTTTTTCTTCTTCCTTGCTTGAATTCCTTTTTGTCTTGCCGAGCTTAGATCACATAGCTCGTGCGGAACTTGGTTTTTCCTTTTGATTTGGAGATCTTTTTTGGATGTTTTGGGAACTTTGTGTGCTTTCATTAAGTGATTTGCTTGGTGTTCTTGTCTCTCAAAATTCATTGTAAGTGCATTATGTCATTGAAAAGAAAATCGAACTAAAATCTTTTGCATTCAATAGTTAATCAAAGGAAAGAGCATTTTGTTGATTTGCATTATCAAAAGAAAAGTTTCATTTCTTTGTCATTAGCTGCATTAGATTGTTTGATTGTTTGATTTCATTTTGTTTGATTGAAAGCTCTTAACCTTCTCATAGTTAGAATTCATCGAACAAAATGGTATTCTTTGGCATATAGCTTGCATCTAGGAAATTGTGAGAGACCATACGATAGGGCCTGAAATCGAAACTTAATTTCAAGATCAACCATAAAATGAACTGAATTAACCTAAAAACGCATTGGAACTAAACGCAAATATCTAGAGGTCTAGGTTAGAGACGTGTTCCGGCGTCTTTAAACATAGTCACTGTTGTTTCACATTATGGTTGGGTGATTCCTCCTTCTGTGACTCGATAGTGGTCTAACACGGACTGTGCTCCCACGTACCGTCGCGTATATAGGGAGACCCCACTAGGCTTTTATCCTTTATCCATAGGAAGTCGAGTCTGCCGCCTTGTGAACCGTAACGCACCGAACACAGCATTCGGGAAGATTGACTGCAGTACGGAAAGTCCTTGGCTCTCATACGATTGCTAAGGTGTATAAGCAGTTTTACGGGTCGCTTGGTAAACCCTATACCTAGAGTCTCCAGAGCAGTCACTTTTGATCCTTTTCGGACTCCCTAAATGAAAAGGTGCCTGTGAGCGTCTTGTCACTTCGTGCTCATTAAACATTCGAAGGAGACTGGAGTCATCTTTTCGTCCTTTTCTCGACTCTTGAAACATGAAAAGGTCAAGTTTGGTTCTTGTGTCTTAAAATTAATTTGGCTACGATAACATTCCCTGGTTAGATCTTATGTGCATTAGCTTGAGTAGGTTTCGTTTTCGCTTGCTATGGCCACTTTTCTGGGATTCACTAACCCGGGTTCCCCCTCTGATGGGAATCCAGGACAATTCCCTCCTCTTGGGAATGTTGGTGCTCCGTATATGGCGACGTTGTCCCTACCAGGGTTAACTGTCGGGTTGCCTGTGTGGTTGTTCTCAACCTCTTTGGTCCCTACCGTATCGGCTGTTAGTTCATCAGTCCCTCCACCTGAACAATGTCATGTTGATCTTAAGGTGGATCTCTCCCCTTCGACGCCTACTTCTACGTCGTCCTCTTATACTTCGCCTGGTGAAAGTCTCGATTCGCATAATCAGGTAGCTAAGAAGGAGAAGAAGAAGACCAAGAAGAAGAAGGCTCATAAGGGAGAGCTTACACACACAGTCCCCCCCTCAAGTCCAGCTATCCACTCCAGTATACCTGAAGTCGGGTCACCTTCTGCTCCCCCGCGGAAGGTCAAGTTTCCTTGTCGATTATGCAAGGGGGACCATCTGCTTCGTGATTGTCCTGGCATTCCCAGGGTATTAGAAGTTTGGTCTCACGATCCGGCCCGCCCTTCATCATCCACTGATGATCATGGCGATGCTACCTCATCAGTTGGGAATGGTAAGGAGAAAGGGAAGCTTCGATTCCCCTGTCGACTTTGCGAAGGTAGTCATTCCCTTCACCTTTGTCCGCTCATGGATAAAGCCTCCGCTGTGTTGGAAAGTCTTGCTGCTCCTCCGAATCCATTTCCCGCTGGTTATCAACGTCTTTCTATAGCTGTAGATCGCCCCCCTGTTGACAAAGAGATCACTTCAGATTCCCCTTTTGTCCAGGCCCCTCTTCCCGAACCTGGTTCTTCCCAGCCTGTTCTAGACCCGCCGTCGGTCGGGAAGGGTGTTGATTCGAGTTCACCTCCTCTCAAGCACTCTGTTTCGGAAGAGAAAAATTCTCATGTTCTTCTCGTCTCCTCAGATTCTCTTGAGCTTGATAAAGGTTCTCCTGAAACCGCTCCGGAGAATTTAGATTCGGTTCTTTCCGAGCAGGGGGGCAACCATATGGTTCCCCCACCAAGTAGTTCGGTCATCTCCTTTGATTGGAGTCATTTGACTACCCCTCCCCTTCCGTCCCATGTGCCTTTCTGGGTCACCGCCTATGCTCGCAATCAAGCGCTGCCCGGCACTGTGTTAGACGAAGGAGCATCGGTTAGTCTCATGCCCGTTACTACTTGGCGAGCTTTGGGTTCCCCATCGCTTGTACCTGTCACACCGCATCTCACCGCGTTTGACAGAGGAACGAGTCAGCCATTTAGGGATCCTTCCGAAGTTTCCTATCACTTTGGGGGGCAAGACTGTCTATATAGACATCTCAGTTACCCAAGGTTCTTTAGACTTCAGTCTTCTCCTTGGTCGTGATTATGTGTATGCCATGGGAGCCCTTGTTTCTTCACTTTTCCATGTGGTTTGTTTTCCACACGATGGAAGAATTGTGACGTTCGATCAATTATCGTTCGTTCATCCACAAGCCCCTCCGGCACACTCGTCCTTCCCTCCTGGCTTTCACCCACAAGTTGCATCTGCCTCGCCGCAAATCAACTACGTGGCCACCTACCCCGTGCCTAGATCCAGTGATGCTGCCATCGTGCATTTTGTCCTTGGGGCATTGGGCCCTGACTTCCAAGATGTTTCCCTTCCACCGGGAGTGGCAATCTTGGAAGCCCCGACTTTCTATTCATTATGATGAAGTTCGGGTGGAGCATAGTTCACTTTCCTATGTCAAGCTCCTTAAAAAAATGAAACTGGGTCTGGTCGGAGCATAGTTCATTTTCCTATGTCAAGCTCCCTAAAAAATGAAATTGGGTCTGGTTGGAGCATAGTTCCTTTTCGGTGTCAAGCTCCTTAAAAAAATGAAACTGGGTCTAGTGGAGCATAGTTCCTGATCTTGTGTCAAGCTCGTTAAAAAATGAAACAAGGGTTATGAGGATAGTTCTTTTACTGTGTCAACCTCATTAAAAAATGAAACACCTCCCTTTCAAAATCGAGTCTTTTGATTAAGATCTCGTAAAATACAAGTCGAGTCTTTCATCGATCTCGAGAGTGAACCTTCATTCCATCCACTTTGTTGAATGCAATGAAGCTTGGGGGGCATGTACCTCGATTCGCGTCATTATGTTGGGGGCATGCGAACTTATAACAAGCATAGTTTTTCGTTTCAAGCTTGTGTAAACATGAAACCGAGTCCAAGCAAAGTTCTCCATGGTTCAAGCTTGTGTAAAAATGAACCCATACCCATTTTACATCTCGTTATTGCTATCTTTATCTACTAAATTCTGCTAGATGAGCCTTGGTTGTTTCATTCCATTGCTACCATCTCCTTGGCCGATCATATGCTCTCACTTGGTTGTTTATCCTTTCCTGAGGAACCACAACGATGAGTGGTTTTATTAGCCAGCCTCTTAACCATTACATGTTTTGAACAGTTCCACCATTACCGGAACCAGTTGCTACCCTTTATACCACTCGTTCCTCTAGGACGAGTCTCTTTTAAGCTCTTTTCTGACTCGTAAAATGTGAAAAGATTGCCGAGTATTTTTCCCTTTTTGACTCGTTAAAGAGAATAAAAATGGAGGTCTGCTTTCAGCTCTTTTCTGACCGTTTAAAGATGAAAAGATTGCCGAGTCCCCCTCTTGACTCGTTAAAAAATTGAGAGGCAGTCGCCTTTAAAGCTCTTTTTTCAACCGTTTAAACTCAAAAAGATTGCCGGGTTTTTGTCGTTTCGAACTCGTTATTTGGCTCCAAAACGATGTACTTCTGACCGCTTTTCTACTTTTTCGGGTCGAAGTCACTACTTAGGAAAAGTACTCCTCGATCGTAATGGTCAGGCGGTTCTTTCGAGCATTGTTTTATACTTTTTCGGGCTCGAGAGACACAACTTTACGAAAAAGGACCCCCCTGGAGTTTTCTTTTCCGCTGTCTTATCAGACTCTCTAAACAGGAAAAGACGCCGAGTTTTTCCTTTGTCAGTCTCGTTAAACACTTGATGACATCGGGCATCGTCGAAATGGCACTCTTCAAGCATATTCTATCCCCGTCAAGCTTGTCATCAAAAAATAACCGGGGTACCTGCCAGAAATGGTGGGGAAAATGGAACTGCAATTGTCGCGTCGGCAGTATATTGCTCTTGAACATGGCACTGGTCTGCATTCGTGTCGGGTGGGAATTTCTCATTTTGTTTCACAACTGACCTCCGTGGGTACGGGTTATCCTATTTGACCTCTCATTTGCTCATTGCCGTCGTCATCATACCCTCTGCTCATTTGATGTCAAATACTGCCAAATCCACTGTCGTGCCGCCGATATGTTCAAGAGAAGTTGACCTCTGCAATAATACAACCTCATCTGCTATCTCACACAAATCATTTTACCTCTGTCTCGTGTCGATGATGTGGGAAACATTATGGCCCACCTTCGATCAAGGTCACTTCCTGTCGACTTCAGCTCATTATCCGGGAAGGTGACTTAGAGACTCCCTTCAGGTGCCTTAGAGCCTGCATGCCTCAATGGCAGGTTCTTCGTGTTCGACGCGAGGTTTACATCATTGGCCTCCGATCGAATGATTCCGTGGGTGTTCGACACCAGCTCATTGATTCACACGCCGTGGATTGTACCTATAGTACCTTGAGGACCATTGTCATTATTGGTGGTACCTCTCGCGTCTGTTAACAGTTCTCATCATTGGCTTGTAATCAGACGATGTTCATGCATGTTCGAATTCAACTCATGTATTCACATGCTTGGACTTGTACTTTGTTCGGGTCGGGACGGAGCGCAAGACACTGGATCTTTGTCTGTTATGGTCCAGGTTGCGATTTTGTGGATGATCATTACATGACTCATTGATGGATGGCTGCGCCCATACCTGAGTCTTCATGGATGGCTGTGACCATGCCTTATCATTATTCTGGTCTCTTTAGCTGGGTGGTTGCGTCCATTCCACAGACCTTTTCGCATGTCTTTCAGATGGCTGCGCCCATGCCCAGACTGCATGTACTTGATTATCAGAGATATTCGGTCCTTCCTGGTGGTGTTCCAGTTCGGTGAGTTTCGTAAAGCATTTCACCCCTCCCACTCTCTTGGTCTTCATGCTTTAGGGGGCATCTGTTACACAGTAATTTGTCACTGTCTCCCTGTGTGTCACCCTACTATGTCAGGAGTTCACAATAATCAAGTTCATGCCTTCTGAACTGGCCAAAAACCCACTTTTCCAAAGTTTTCCTCATCAGCGCGTCTGTTTCTAAAATATCCGCGATGACTGGCGCTTCATAACAAACCGCGTGCGCTGCCAGCGCGGAAGCACACGACTTTTCCGCGCTGATCGGATTTCATGACCAGCGCATCCTCTGCTTGTATTTACCCACGCTGACATGGCCCTTTCCATTATGTATTTGCGACGTCAGCACGCCAGACCAGTTATGCACCCGCGTTGATCCAGTTTTGGCGAATTTGTTCCAACAACCAGCCTTCCAGATAACTCCAGACTGGGTTGTTGGCCTTGTGAGTATCGACTCCCTTCTATGGCATGTCTGTTCGACCCTTTGCAACTACTTCCCTTGAAGATAAGCTCATCCTTCCACCCTTTTAGGAGGCTCCTTCTCCTATATAAACTTCCACCATTACCATGAGCAGCTAGTTTGGAATAGCTTGGATTGTGTAGAGCTTATAGTGCTCAGATTGATGCTACTATAGGTAATTGGTGTGATAAGTGTGGAAGTGCTTGATAGCTTAGGGAAGGTTATTTTGTGTTGCTTGTGTGAGAGAGAGAGTTTCTTGTCTTGGGAGAATCATTTCCAAAGGTGAATGCTTGAGACACTTGCTGACTGGCCCCTCCTGAGAAGGATACCGACGTCAGAACATTTGGTTGTACTCTTCTCTGCTTGATTAATAATAGATGACTACTATTATTATTCCATTCTCATTTGTCTATGCAATGGTTAAATGTGAATTACATCCTTTCTGACTGATGTATGGTTTCTTTTATTAGATTTCACGCTTGTTTTTGTTTCCTCTTCGTGTGTGCAGGTGTCTATTCGCGGAGATCGCGGAGGATCATGACCAGCCAAAGCAAAGGAGCGAAGGTGGCATTTCTTCATCAAACAACAGCGCTGGAATCCAAGTAGGTGCTCTTTACCTCTTGTTTAATTGCAATTAGGAACTTGCATAGTAGCATTAACTGATTGTTGCTAGACCCATTCTGGGCTAGTAGGGAACGCCTCTATCCGTAGAGGGGATTTACCTCTCCAACAATTTGGCGACTCCGCTGGGGAGTTCAGCCTTTTGTCTCTTGTGTCCATTCTTGTGTTTGAATTTGATTGTTCTCTCTTTGCAAGATTTGGGGATTGATTCTCTGCTTGTAGACTTCCTGGGTCCATCTGGGAAGTGTCTTAATTGGTTAAAGGATTCCTACCTTTGGTTTGGGAGTTTTTGCTTTGATTCTACTCGTTTTTTACCGTCAGCGCGGTTTAATTCAAAACAGACGCGCTGACATCGCATACCTGCTTCTTTGTTTTCCTTGTCATCGCTCCTGTATGATTAACAGTCACGCTGACCTCGTTTTTGAGACAGCGCGCTTTATCTATGTGCTTCCGCGCTGACGGCGCAAAGTTGCTACATGCCTTCTCTTGTCAGCGCCGAGTTGCTGAAGGCCACCCGCGCTGATCTTGTAGAGTTCATTTTTGTCCAAATTAGCCTCCTGAACCTGTTGCTTTGGCTTTCCCCTTTTCTTTCCACTTGGTCTATGACTTGTTTTTCATTTCCTGAACTCTAAGCTACTTGTTTTCGAAGTCTTGTTCCACAGGGTTTCGTTTTTGCTCATTTTTCGGTTTTACAAATACCTTCCTCTTTGCTTTCGCTGCTTGGTTTGTATTTCCGCCATCACTTTTACAGTTGCTGGATTGTGTTGAATCTCTAATTGACTGGTTGGAACTCTCATCCTCCGGGTGTTTGCTTTTCTCCGTTGATTTCGCACTATAGCCCTAGGGCATCTAGTGGTCGTGTGTGTGTCAAGCCTTCCGTAGGGATCTTGTTCTCTTGTTTGACCAGCCAACTTCAGATTTGTTTTTTACACTTGTTCAGTGATTGTTGAAGTGTTTTTTGGTTGTGTTTCCGAGCGGTTTTTGCTTCTTCCTTGCTTGAATTCCCTTTTGTCTTGCCAAGCTTAGATCACATAGCTCGTGCGGAACTTGGTTTTTCCTTTTGATTTGGAGATCTTTTTTGGATGTTTCGGGAACTTTGTGTGCTTTCATTAAGTGATTTGCTTGGTGTTCCTGTTTCTCAAAATTCATTGTAAGTACATTATGTCATTAAAAAGAAAATCGAACTAAAATCTTTTGCATTCAATAGTTAATCAAAGGAAAGAGCATTTTGTTGATTTGTATTATCAAAAGAAAAGTTTCATTTCTTGGTCATTAGCTGCATTAGATTGTTTGATTGTTTGATTTCATTTTGTTTGATTGAAAGCTCTTAACCTTCTCATAGTTAGAATTCATCGAACAAAATGGTATTCTTTGGCATAGAGCTTGCATCTAGGAAATTGTGAGGCTCCTTCTCCTATATAAACTTCCACCATTACCATGAGCAGCTAGTTTGGAATAGCTTGGATTGTGTAGAGCTTATAGTGCTCAGATTGCTGCTACTATAGGTAATTGGTGTGATAAGTGTGGAAGTGCTTGATAGCTTAGGGAAGGTTGTTTTGTGTTGCTTGTGTGAAAGAGAGAGTTTCTTGTCTTGGGAGAATCATTTCCAAAGGTGAATGCTTGAGACACTTGCTGACTGGCCCCTCCTGAGAAGGATACCGACGTCAGAACATTTGGTTGTACTCTTCTCTGCTTGATTAATAATAGATGACTACTATTATTGTTCCATTCTCATTTGTCTATGCAATGGTTAAATGTGAATTACATCCTTTCTGACTGATGTATGGTTGCTTTTATTAGATTTCACGCTTGTGTTTGTTTCCTCTTCGTGTGTGCAGGTGTCTATTCGCGGAGATCGCGGAGGATCGTCACCAGCCAAAGCGAAGGAGCGAAGGTTGCATCTCTTCATCAAACAACAACGTTGGAATTCAAGTAGGTGCTCTTTATCTCTTGTTTAATTGCAATTAGGAACTTGCATAGTAGCATTAACTGATTGTTGCTAGACCCATTCTGGGCTAGTAGGGATCGCCTCTATCCGTAGAGGGGATTTACCTCTCCAACAGAAATGACAACAACAGTAATTAGTATTAAGAGTAAGCTTAACGACTTGACAAAACTCAAGCTTCCTGATACTAATCTTCCTTTTATACTTGAAACAGATGCTTCTGATCACACTTGGGCTGCCGTTTTGTTACAAAAGCATGGAAGAAAAAAATTGGTTTGTGCCTATTCCTCAGGATCTTTTGATGATACAGAGAAAAAGTATCCTTCTTCTCATAAAGAAATACTTGCAGTAAGGAGGGGAATAAAGAGATTTCACTTGTTCTTGAAAAGTGTTAAATTTATTGTCAGAACAGATCTAAAGCATATGAAACAGATGTTGGCAAACAAAAGATTGTTAGAACAAGGTAGTACCAGAGTACTAAGATGGGCACTATGGCTTGAAGGTTTTGATTTTGATATTATTTACAAATCTGGTGCAGAAAATTATCTTGCTGACATGCTTACCAGAGAAGGTGCTCAAGAAATCAAGGAGATCAAGATGTTCAGACCACTCAATCAGCACGAAGCCTCTACAAGTCAGTCCAGTCATATCGAGTCTAAAAGAGTTAAGTATGTCACAGTCTGTAGTAACTGTCATTATGAGTTTTGTCTAGAGTGTCTATCAAAATAGGTCTGAGTCTTGCCATTATGCTTAAGACAAATCATTTTGCAAAAATGGTTTGAATCTGAGGAGTCTAGATGGTCATATACAAAAGAGTTACCATATAGGATTAGGCCATGGCATGTTTATTCTGCATTGTCTAGGGAACCAGATCCTGTTTATTTTGGGTGTATTTAAAATACTGACTGGACATGGTCAGACTATTTTTCTATTCACCAGAGAGCTAGGATACATGGTTCGGTTAAGGTCATATTTTATGCTGCAGCTATAGATCCCTCTAACAATTGGTGGAGTCCATGGTTTAACCTATTCATGTTTAGGTATTTGCCTAGAGATAAAAGTATTTTTGATAGGACTTTTGCTGAGTTTGTCAGAATTTTCCATTGGGAAATGCATGTAGCTGTCCAGAATGATTATGTCTTAGAGTTTGAATTCATCCACAAACACACAATTGTCATTCCTAATGAAGAAGATGAGTCCTTTAAGCTTTCTGTCAGATTCAGAGGATTGATATCAGTGGACCCACAAGACAGGCCAACATTCATGTTCACATTCCCGTTATTTTGTTGTACTATAGATACAGCACCATATTGGCTAGATGAATCTATCCCATACGAAGTGCTTGCTCCAAATAATGAAGAACTAATTGAGGAATTGGTAGAACAAGACCAAATCAGACTTGGCCATAACAATCCAGCTGCTCCAGATACACATGCACATGATTATGATGACAGAGCTAACAGCGATTGATTGAAGGGATCAATCAAATGAAATCCTTTCATATCCTGCTTTATTTGTACATATACTGCTCTTTGGTTTCCGTGGGATTTAGTCCGAATAAAATATCCACTGTGTAATTACTTTATCCTGCTTTATTTGTACATATATTGTTCTTCGGTTTCCGTGGGATTTAGTCCGAATAAAATATCCACTGTGTAATTACTTTTGTATAAGAGCTAATGTCCTAGATTCCGACCATCTTTTCATTTTAGAGACGTCATGATTCGGTCCCCATATGGCTTAGCCTCCAAGGGACGAGATAACAAGTGGTAGTCCCCACTTGCCCAAATCTTTAGAACTATTCATTACCTTTTGTACAAAGTTCTTTCGTGATAGACATATTACATGATGATCTAGCGAAAGTTTGATTCTTCTGGTTTCAAGTTCCCGGTAAAAGCTTTCATCGGATGACCTGCTAGGATATTATAAATACTAGCATTGTAAGCTCAATTAGGGGCATTAGAGTCTTGAGAGTTTTGAGAGGGTCTGAGTAGTGTTAAAGTCTGAGTGAAGTCTCCCTGCTCCGCATCTGCGAGAATTTTTCTCGATCTGCTTGCACCACGGAGTTTAACTCTATAGTCTGTATTGTGAGTTTGAGTTCTTTGAGTTTTAGACGAGACGAGATCTCCCTGCTCCGCATCTGCGAGAAGTTTTCTCGATCTGCTTGCATCACAGAGCGCTAGTCTCATATCTAGATTCTGTAATTATCAAATCGCTCATCAAAAACTGCCTCAGAATTCGATTTCGGGGCTCCGAAGTGCGACTTTCGCGCCTCTGCGCCAAAAAAGGGCTGATGACGTCAGCATGGCGACGTGGCGGGATGACGTCAGCATGACGTCATCTCGTACAGATGATGACATGGCAGGTACGATGGTGGGACACATGGTAGTGACGTGGCAGGAGGCCACGCAAGCGGATGACTCATTGGGTGACTGTACAAGGGGGGGGACGTGGGCTGGTGACGTCACCGGGCGGTAAGCGGTATGTGGCGCACTGCTTATGGGGGATGGTGGTTTCGAAGGAGGGGCTCCGCCACAGCCCGGTGCCTGACGTGTGGCGGGAGTACGGCGGCAAAACCGCCGAACTCCCGGACGTTAAAGGCCGGGCGCGTCGGGGATGAGGATGCCTGCCAACCGTAGATCTACGGGGCGGTGGATCGGACGGTTGGCGGCGGACGCGATGGGATATGGGGTTAACGGGCGGGAATATTCACAGGAATATTCCGAATTTAATATGCGCGGGGTTTGTAGACTTAGGAAAATGGGTTTGCGGGGTTATATGAAGGCGTGGGTTCTTTGGGTTAGGGGCGGAATGTGGGTTTTTTTGGGCTTTTTAGGGTTAAGGGAGAGGATACGAGCTGACCAGATGTCAAACTAGTTCCTTAATGACTCGGATGGGATAAAAGCAGTCCCAGATGGACTGATATTTCCCGGACATAGTAGAAAGTATGGCTATAATGCCAGGGAGGAGTATTTACATAGGGGGATTTATATACATGATTTTAATAGGGGGAGGGAAAAACTAATAGGGAGTTACATAATAAGGGTGATGAGAAAAAGATGTTAGTGAACTCCAGCCTGAGTACCTCCAACTGAAAAAACTGCCTCAACCCAAAAATGAATTGCTTTATCAAAATTCGAACACAACAGTGGCCTTTAGACCAGACTACTCTTATGGATACTTTTTGGCCATTTGTAGAAAATATGGAGCATTGCAGCATGCATAGCACGACATATTTGGCATGTAAAACTGTCGATCATGAAAGATGATTAACCTGCTGCAGCAGGAGGCTAACAGTGGCTCCACTTGGGGATGGCTTTTCCTTGTGAAAAGTCAAGAACAACAGGTCAGACTGCCTTGTATTAAACTGTTACTGTGTTCTACAAATTTCTCTTGGCTGGCTGCCTTATTGATCCTACCTACCTACCTATCCTAACCAACACTTACTTTACTGTTAGGTGAAGTGAAATAACCAATGCAACCACTTAAGTAATAATAACATGAGTGGACTTTGCTGCTTATGCTTGCTAGTGACATCAACTGAGATTTTGCAATTTGTTATGGCTTTGTCAATCTTTGAGAAGATCAGGAAGCTACTGACCTCCTTTGCGGTGTTTAAATACTGTACAAAACTGTCCTGCAACACATATATACAATTTTTTGGCTGAATTAAAGAACTGTACAAAGGTTCAAGATCACTACCATGCCTTGGAGTCGGGAGATCATTGACAACTCGATACTGAGCCTTGCAGCCTGTTGATGGCGTCGTTCACTGATCTCTTTCATTATTCTACCTGCCAGCGGATAGGTCATTCGGTACTTGCAGAGGTGCTTGTAATTTATTACAATTTGGCTCGAATAGGGCCGGAATGATTTGTGCGGGCTGCTGGTCTTCTTCTTCTTTGAATAATTCAGATGGCTGAGAACAAAGAGGCAGGGGATCCACTTGGATCATCTGGTCATATGCTTCTGCTTCTGGGTCCTCCTCACTCTGATATTCAATGGCTCTTTGGGGCTGCAGAACTAGAGGCGATACCTTTGGAACAGTATCTTGATTAATCTCCAGACGGTCAATAGCAGCAGGTGGTGACGCTTGATCATATATAGCATGATAGTTATCCTTGATAAACTGGAAAGATTCAAAACAAAAGGGTAAAGTCCCTTCACTGAAATCGGCACACTCTGCGTTTTCCTCCTTTTCTTCATAGCTAGGACGGGTACGTTGATCATTAGGTTCAGGTTGCTGAACCTGAACACTGCTTCCTGCCAAAATAGGATATGATTCATCTGCAAGGCTGATTTGATCATTAGGCTCATAATCCTCATCATACAGATCATCCTTGGGCAGACAGTTGAAAGAAGAGGAGCTATTATATTCACACAGTATATCAGGAGACTGCTCCATCAATTATGGCTGGATGAATATGTCATCTGTTTTGTGGCAGGTTTGTTCGTGAATGTCACTACTTTCCTGTTGTGAAACAGATCTGTTCTGGTGCTCTGAACTTTCTACTTTCATTGTGATCAGCTGCATCATTTCCTCTGTCTTTTGTAGCACACTATGAAATCTTTCTTCTTGCTCTGCTTTGCGTTGTTCCTCCCTTCTTCTTAGGTTTGCTTCCACATCCACAGCTATGTCCTGCATCTGTTTCAAGGTGGACGGGCATCTTTCTCTCAGACAGAATTCCATTTCTGTGTCAAATGCTCTAGGATATTGCAATAGAGCTAGATCGAGGGGAGGTCTTATATTTAGAGGCATGGCTTGATAAACTTGATTGAATCTGTCTGAAAACTGCTGAACAGATTCATCCGGATGCCTTTCTAAATGATTATATTCTTCGATCAGCAAGAAGAGATTACCTCTGATCATCCATCTATCAAGGAAAAGCTTAGCACACTGCTGAAACTTAGAGATGCTCGCCTCAGGCAACGCTTTAAACCAAGTCCTAGCTTCGCTTTGCAAAGAAAGGGCAAATAGTCTAAGACTGACATCTTCATCTTCCACTTCAAATGTATTAAGATAATCTTCAAAAGCCTGGATATGTTTCTGGGCAGTAGTGCCATTCTCTCCATCAAATCTAGGGAGATATTCAGGATGATTTGCCGGCAGGGGACCAAGCACAGGAGGCAAAATGAGCGGCTTATATCTTTCAGGAACTTTACGAGGCACGGGAGTATGTACAGGAACTAGAAGACTGGACTCTATTTTTGGTTCCTCCTTGACTATATGATGATCTTCAACAGCATTTGAAAGCTGTTGCTCTGATGCGCAAGGAGGGTTTTCAACAATCTCTTCCAAAGGAAAAACACAAAACTCTGACATAAAATCACTTTTAAAGTACAATATGCACAGCAAAATTTGGTGCAAGAGAAAGAACATGGTCTCTTGGATGATCAACCAAATCAAGAACCTGATCTGCTTATATAGTTCCTTCGGGTTCATTTCTCCAGCGGAGTCTTTATTATGAGGATGATGTGGAGTCGCCAGGTGGATGATGTAACCTTAAAGTGCCTGATCTTTGTCCACCGTCACAGATCAGAGCTAAACATGAAAAACCCTGAAGAAAAGGAAGACTTTCTCCAGAAAACGAGGCTAACTGGTCAAAATTGAGGATTCACACTAATAGACACATGATTCATGTCCCCAGTGGAGTCGCCATTATGTTATCACTCAGGTTGTCCCTTTTGACTCCTAAAGGGATATGACCGAGGTAACCACAAACCAACTTTGGACTGCAGGCCCTAGCCTGCCTGCAGTCAGAGGGGGCTCTCTCTTTATGATTTAGCTTTGTTGAAGGGGGTGATTTTAGGCTAGTTATGATGCACAGGGGTTTTGATTGAGTTTTGGTGGGAAAACTGACACTTTCAGGTAGAGAGGCTGAGTATAGTCTGAATGTTTCAAACCATTGGGCGTGGAGTCGAGGAGGGGGAACTGCTGCTGTCTTTCCTTAACAACAGTGAGGAGAAAATGGAGCAAGATAACTGAAGCAGAAGCAACTTTCAGGTTTCAAGGGATGGCAAGAATGCTAAAGAAAGAGAGGCAGTTAAGAATCTCTCCAACAGATTAGCAGAGGAAACAACAGGGCGCTACCTAGGAGCAGTTAAGAATCCCTAGATAATTGGCCAGCACAGGTGAACTGGGGTAAACATGAGCCAGAAGGAATTCAATGTTCATAACCAATTCATTCAGAAGAAAACATCAAGAAACAACAGGAATTGAGCATAGAGAGTGTTTAAACTAATTCTAGGCTATTCTTTTTTCCTGCTATTTAGATAATGGCAAACACATAAACAGAGATAAGAGGCACTTATTGCTTTAGGCCACAGCGCAGGAATTCCATCTTCAACTCTTCAACACATTCATCAACAACAGACAGTTCGCTCTCCAAGATTTAAGCAATCTTTGATTACAGAAAAATTCAGGTATACACAGCGAGTCTCTAGCGAAAATTATCAATTGACCAACCCTTAAAACTATACAGAGGGTGGTATATATAGGGCAAAACTCTCTGCAGAGTTCCTTTATTACATCTTGACCTAATTAGGTCATAAAAATGACTACTTGACCTAATCCTATCTAGAAATAAATGCAAAGAATGTCTCGGGCCGTGCCCAGGGCCGAAGTGTCAAAACTGAATGAATGATGCTATCCTCGGTGGCTTGCTGCAGTGCTTTCTGCAATAAATGGGTATGGGTTTAGGCTTCCTTACTGTCCTGGTGTCTTAAATATCTTGACGGTGATTTGAAAGCAAGGATGGGCTGATGCTTATCGATTTGATTTTTTGGGGGCTTCATCAATGTTCAGGTGCCTCGAGCCCCTAAGAAATCATGACTGATTCTTTCTGGCATCCTTTCTTCCACTGATACTCTCTGAAAAAATCTAGGCTGCTGATGTGCTGTGCTGCGTGTCTAATGACCAGTAAATGGCCGCTGTTCGGCCTCTGTATCATCTGGAATTGTCTTCTGATCATTTTGGTATGCTCTGTGAAAAAAACAGATCATTTCTGCTCCTTTTCGGGTTTCCTGGGGCTGCATGGGGCGAAGATTCCTTAAAGATTCCCTAAAGATTCTCCATTCTGGCCCAAAAAATCCTACGATGAGCGATTTGCTCATCAAAAACTGCCTCAGAATTTGATTCCGGGGCTCCGAAGTGCGACTTTCGCGCCTCTGCGCCAAAAAAGGGCTGATGACGTCAGCATTGTACGGCGGGTGATGTCAGCATGGTGACGTGGCGGGATGACATCAGCATGATGTCATCTCGTACAAACAATGACGTGGCAGGTACGGTGGCGGGACACGTGGCAGGAGGCCACGCAGGCAGATGACTCATTGGGTGACTATACAAGGGGGGGTGACGTGGGCTGGTGACGTCACCGGGCGGTAAGCGATATGTGGCACACCGCTTATGGGGGATGGCAGTTTCGAAGGAAGGGGCTCCGCCATAGCCCGGCGCCTGATGCGTGGCGGGAGTACGGCGGCAAAACCGCCGAACTCCCGGACGTTAAAGGCTGGGTGCGGCGGGGATGAGGATGCCCGCCAGACGTAGATCTGCGGGGCGGTGGATCGGACGGCTGGCGGCGGACGCGACGAGATATGGGGTTAACGGGCGGGAATATTCACAGGAATATTCTGAATTTAATATGCGCGGGGGTTGTAGACTTAGGAAAACGGGTTTGCAGGGTTATATGAAGGCGTGGGTTCTTTGGGTTAGGGGTGGAATGTGGGTTTTTTTGGGGGTTTTTAGGGTTAAGGGAGAGGCTACTAGCTGACCAGATGTCAAACTAGTTCCTCAATGACTCAGATGGGCTAAAAACAGTCCCAGATGGACTGAGATTTCCCGGACTTAGTAGAAAGTATGGCTATAATGCCAGGGAGGGGTATTTACATAGGGGGATTTATATACATGATTTTAATAGGGGGAGGGAAAAACTAATAGGGAGTTACATAATAAGGGTGATGAGAAAAAGATGTTAGTGAACTCCAGCCTGAGTACCTCCAACTGAAAAAACTGCCTCAACCCAAAAATGAATTGCTTTATCAAAATTCGAACACAACAGTGGCCTTTAGACCAGCCTACTCTTATGGATTCTTTTTGGCCATCTGTAGCAAATATGGAGCATTGCAGCATGCATAGCACGACATATTTGGCATGTAAAACTGTCAATCATGAAAGATGATTAACCTGCTGCAGCAGGAGGCTAACATAACAAACATATCTTTTAGTGTCCTTGTCAATGGAGTGGCATCGCCTTTCTTTCACTCTGAAAGAGGCCTCAGGTAGGGGTGCCCCCTATCTCCATTATTATTTTTTCTTGTCATGGAGCGGCCCAGTAGACTTATAAGAGAAGAGAACAATAGAGTAAGACTTAAGGGAATCAGGATCACTGACAGTTGCATTCTCACTCATTTACCCTTCGTGGATGATGTGTTGATCTTCCTCAATGGTGGTTTATGGGACCTGACTACCTTACAGAACACTATCACACTATTTCTAATAGCTACAGGCATGGTCATTAATAATTCTAAATCCACCATTATTGTTATAGGTTGCACCCCTCATGAGATACAGTATGTGCTCCACCACTTTCCCTTCACCCTCCTACCGTTGGAGGATGGTCTTAGATATCTGGGTTACAAGTTGAAGCCCCATGGCTATAAGATAGTAGACTGGACATGGTTAATCTCCAAAATGGAAAGAAGACTCAATATTTGGTACCATAAGTACCTCTCTAGGGCAAGAAGACTTGTACTCAATAAAGTTGTCTTTGAAGCCACTCTGGTGTATTGGATGTCCTTGGCATGCATACCAAGAGGAATCCTCTCGAGAATACAAAATCTCTCGCTTACCCTCCCAAAGAAATGGGGAGGATGGGGTATTAAAAAGCTAGAAGATTTCTCCTCTACTCTAGCGGCCAAGCTAGGCTAGAAATAGATCACATCAAATAGCCTCTGGACTATGGTGGCTTCTTCTAAATACATAGATCCCCTAAATCTGATGGACTGGCTCCGACAGCCAACCTGGAACAAAACAAGGATCTCTGTCATCTGGAAAGTGGTGCTTAATTCTATGTCAATCATCCGAGAAGGACTCACTTGGAGAATTCAAGCAGGAACATCAATGTGCATTGGGTTAAACCCTTGGATTGGGTGTGGCAACACCCACATGCTGCCCGAAGAGCTCAAGATCCATCTTGCCAATTCAAGTATCACACATATCAGCCACATTGCAGACATGGAATGCTCCACCATTTTTTACCAGGCCTAGAAATATGCCCGCAGTCTGCACATCCCACAACAGTGGCATCAATATTGGGTGGACTATATAGCAGCATTAACTGAATCACATATCAGAATTGTAGAAGGGGAGGATGAAATCATTTGGGCACTTGCTAAAAACGGGCGCTACTCCCCCAAAGAGGGATACCTCTGTTTAGCTAATGTCCATAGACCACAATCCATCGAACAATGATGGAAAAGCATGTGGAAACTAAAAGCGCCTCCCAGAACTAGATTATTCATGTGGTCCATTCTTAAAAACAATGCTCTTACAGGTGAAAATCTTATCAAAAGAGCCCAATATGGACCTTTTTGGTGTTGTTTATGTAAAGGCAGTTTCAAAATATTCAAACCATCTCTTTCTCATCTACCCTGTCACTATTGCCCTCTAGAATTCTATTCTCTCGACCATCCCCTCCTAGGGCACCTGGGGGGGCTTGACGGTTATGGAAGCATGGACCACATGGTGGACCTCCACAACCCCAACCAAGGCTAGGAACCTTCCCCTCCTCATTTGCTGGAAAATCTGGATTTCTCGTAACCAATACATTTTTCATGATATCGTTCCTCACTGGCCCTCCATTACTGCCTGCCTTTTGGAAAATTATGATACCATTCATGAAGATGATGACAACCCCCCCCCAAGCGCATTGTTCCTAAAAACATTGACCACTCTCAACCATGGGCATACTTTGACGGGTCAACATAGGAAGCTGGGTGTGGGGGCGGAGCCATTCTATATCGTTCAAAATCCCATCACTTCCAAATCCAAATGGACATAGGTGGGGGCACAAACAACTTTGCAGAACTTATTACTGCTAAATACCTCATACAATTTGCATTGGAAAAACATTGCAGAAATCTACAACTTTTTGGGGGCTCAAAAATTATATGCAATTAGATTAACAAATCAACAAACTATTCAGCTTACTCTCTAAGACCCATTCTGGATGAGGCCCACAGTCTCATAAGTTTTTTTGACATATTTGTTTGTCGTCACATTTACAGGGAACACAACTCATCTGCCGACCAGTTATCAAAGGAGGCAGCGCTCAATCCTCGTGGCACATGGCTAATCTAGGCGCAGAGGGATGGAGCACACTATCAGTATTACCATCACCCTTTCATGGACTTTATAGATTAATTGGCAGAGCAGGAGCCCGAATTTTGGTTATTTGTTAATAGTATTATGTTTATATATTACGAGTTTGTATTTAAGATGACAGACATACATACTCTTTGCGTAGAGTATTATTTTGGTAAACTTTATTATGAACATTACTGAAGGGAGAGCCTCCCCGCGTAAAGTGCACTGTGTTATTTTTTGTATTCCTCTACTTGAGAGGCACTCAGCCCTCACATACTGCATATGCATATTGCATCTACAACATGTAATTTTCCTTTGATAATGAAAATTATGTTTTTTCCAAGGGGAAAAAATAAATATTATTAAGAAGAAATTGTTATAATTATTATGAGAATGAATTATTTATAGTGTTATATTTATTATTAAGAAGAAATAATTTGATTTTAGGATTTAACAAATTAAGAATTTTTATTTTGTAATTAAATTTTTAAAGTTTATTGAGATGTTAATATTTTATTTTTCTAAATTTTTATTTTTTAATGAAAAAATATATTTTAATTATTAAATTTAATTAAAATATATGTATTTTAATATTTATAATAAGATTAAAGATCTCTTATATTCAATAAAATTTATTGAAATGAAATGTGAATTTATAAATTTTTATTTTTCACAGAAGAAAAGTATGCTTTTAATTATTAAATAATTAAATTTACTTAAATTATATATATATATATATATATATATATATATATATATATATATATATATATAACTTTTTGTTTATAATTTTTTAATCAAATATTTTTATTTTATTTTTTATAAATAAATATTAATTTATATTTTTTTTCCAATTTTATATTTATTTCAAATTAGCTTTAAATAATTATTATTATCAAATCATCAATTTTTGGTCATGTTATTATTTTCCATATTTACCTTTCCAAAATTTATGTGAAATGATTATTTACATCAATTTAAACATCATAATTTGGCAAAGAAAAAAAGAAGAAGAAGAAGAAGAAGAATTATGTAAGCTATCCATCCTTTAATATACTATATAATATGATCAAATATTTATTTCTAAATTACACTGTCTATTATTATTTTTATTTCAATGTGAATTGCTCATCGTTTTGCACTTGTACACTAAGAAAACTTAATACATGGATTCTGAATATTCAGTCTAAACATTAAGTAAGTTTACACCAACCAAGTATTTATGAAAATTTGGTTTACTCAAAATTTCGTGAGTTCTAGTCGGATGTTGATGTTGTTGATGTTAATGGCTAGATGTGTGTTCTGGTCTAGTGTTGATATTAATGGCTAGATGGAGATACGACATATATGACATAAGATTTCAAAATTGATACACCAAACTAGAGTGTTGCAGTGCAGCTAGATGTAGATGAATTCAAAGCTTATAACCTACAATATGCTCATTCAAAGATATAGAACGTAGGGCCTGCCCTTTGCTTAGGTCATGTAAATGCAAAACAATGGATTTTTAACATTTTATTTTCCTTTCCATTCATTTTGTTGGTTTTTTGGTCATGGTACTGTTATGAGTGGAAGTCCATGGAGTGTTATGAGTGAAATTCTAAACAAATAGAGGATGTTCATGAAAAGATAGTAAACGACCGAGGGAAGGCATCAACGCAAGCATGGTAAATTGCAGCGTGTTTTCCCAATAGGAATGGAATGCTCATTCAAAGATATAGAACGTAGGGCCTGCCCTCTGCTTAGGTCATGTAAATGCAAAACCATGGATTTTTAACATTTTATTTTCCTTTCCATCCATTTTGCTGGTTTTTCGTTCATGGTACTGTTATGAGTGGAAGTCCATGGAGTGTTATGAGTGAAATTCTAAACAAATATAGGATGTTCATGAAAAGATAGTAAACAACCGAGGGAAGGCATCAATGCAAACATGGTAAATTGCAGCGTGTTTTCCCAATAGGAATGGAGTTACATTTAGGTCCCAAGAAAAGTGGAGGTGGGGGCGATGTGTTAGGTTTCCATGGGTGAGGAAGAGATACAATTGTTATCCTGCATAACTTATTCTGCATAACTTATAATGTTTACCTTTGTTAGGGTTTGTCTCTGTTTTACCCCCATATGTTATGGAGGCCAATTAGGATTTCTCTTCACGGTTTGTCTCTATTTTACCGTATGTGTTATGGAGGCCAATTAGGGTTTCTCTAGCAAGTGGTAGATACTCATTGGATGTTACTGAAATCACACAACAACTAAACTAAAAGCAACCGGACTTTAATTGAATGTTATTGAAAGCACACAATAGGTAAATCAACACGACTTTAGGTAAAGCAACAGGACTTCTATTAAATGTTATTGAAGTCACACAATTGTAAAATGTTATTGAAGTCACACAATTGTGTTTTCAATGGCCATTGGGATAAATATATTTGGAATATGATTTGGAATATTTTCATATTTAATAGGTAAAATAGTGGTTTTGTTTTAATATTTATATTTTACAGGAATATTATGAGCAAAATAGTAAGGTTTTTATATACTTGAGCTTGTATTTAAATATTTATATTTTATATAAATATTATGGGCAAAATAGTGAGTTTTATATACTTGAAGTCTATAAATTATGAGTAATTTGACTAGTTTTGAATAACTTGTTAGAAAGTTTCCTAAACCACCATAATAGCTAAAGCAACAAGACTTCTATTTACTAACAGACATTTGAACTTGCCTGCTACAATTTTCAATTGACTTCTTCAACCCTACTTGTAATGTTCATGAGATTTTAATTAGATTGCAGATTCTAAATATTTTAAAACATTTAATGAATTTGTGTTAAGAAAATTGACTTGGTTCATATTCATCGAATTTGAGAGCAACATAAATATAGTTGTAATGTTTTCTATTTCATTTCATTTTCTGAAAAAGTATCTTTTTCTCCCTCCCACAAAGTTGCTAAATGGCAACTTTATGAATAACTATGAGTTCATAGTAAATGACTTTCCTCATTGCATGTTTCCATAAGATTGAGACAACTCTCGTACCTTCTAGCAGGTTGTTCCTTTCGGAACAATGACTTTTACTCTTTCATTAAAGAACAGATCAGAATATATATTGTTCCTTTTTTAATGCAGGGAGTTTGTTATTTAGGTTTACTAAGTTCCTTTCATATTTATTGTGTATATTTACATACCATCAGTATCTCCATGCCTTAAAGGATTTTTAAAAGGAAGGTGGGTGATCGTTACCTTTTAAACAATCAGATACATTGATATCCAGTTATTTCTACCTTTTCCCTTTTATCTCGTGAAGGGGAAGCAAACCTCACTACAAAATCTAATAATGTGAATTTCATTGTTTCTTGCTTTTTTTGAAATCATACAAAATATTTTCTTCGCATCATCTCTCCAAAATATTCTCTTAGTTTAGAAACAACCCATAGTATTGTGTAATTTGTGGTAAGTGATTGTTCTATGGATGATAGAACCGTGAGTTTTATAATCACATAGTTTGTTTAGTTCGGCAACCTTATATTGAAGAGGTTTCTTGTTTCTCGTGTTGCCAGTTTCTAAGTTCACTCAACAGGAGCTCCCTTCATGTAAGCCAATTTTGACACCAAGATGGGTAAGTTCATAGTGGATGGCAGTATGATATTCCTTAGATGCTAAGCTTAAAAGCATACTGTGAGGCAATGAAGTCTAGGGCTTATTTTAAGTGAACTTTGCTTAGTCTATATCCTCTCAAGGTGGAGCATGTTTCAAATTCATATATATTATTTATTGCTTACTCAAGATACTGAGGCTTTTAGAATATATTACAATATAGCCCTTCTAAAGTGATTATCTGATTTTAGGTCACAGCAATCTTCATATTAGTGGGTGCTATCTTCATCCCCATTGGAGTTGTTTCTCTAATTTCATCACATAGAGTATGTACTCTTCATCTCAGCATTAATGCTTATTTAAAGTTTTATTTTATTTTAACGGTTAGAAGACCCACAACTAATATTTTCAATTTCATATTTAATATCTGAAGTAATAGTGATTTATTCTCATTTTCAGGTTGTGGAAATTGTGTACCAATATGAAACAGACTGCCTACCTCTGCAGTATAGAGTTAATAAGGATGTCAAACTGGCCTATATACAAAATAGTACGATTCCTAAAAACTGCAGTCAAATAATAAAAGTGAGGGGTTCATCCTTATTCCTGATTGCTAGTATTCAATTCTATAAATTTATAGTTTCTCATCATTAATTTATGAAGTAATAGATAGCAATGGATGAAGTTAGCTTTGTGACAAATACTCGCTAAATGTGAAGCTATTATCATAACTACAAATATTTACAAAGAATGTAACAGAATATTTCTCTCACTCTACAGGTGCCAAAGAATATGACACATCCAATTTATGTATATTACCAGCTTGATAACTTCTATCAGAACCATCATCGGTAAGTGTGCATACATATTATTATGCAACAGTATTTATTGTAATAAAAGCTATACTAATATTTTTTTTAAATTGATAATAATAAAATGTAATATTTTAGTTTTATATTAACTATATTTACTAGTGTGATTATGTTAGTAAATAAAATATGATTAATTAAGTGAATGAATTTTAAATGGTCAAATAAACTAAAATGATTAATTAAATGAAATATAAAAACTATAATATAACTTTAAATATTTTATATTCTCAACTTTGTCATAATATAGCTATAAATATTTTATATTCCTAACTTTATTTGATAACTAAATGAAATTGTAATTTTATATTATAAAGTTATATTTCTAAATATATAAAAGTTGAACCGTTTAAATAACCCTTACATTGTGTTATACTACTCGTTTGAATGTTGGTTTATTCGTTCAACAGGGTGCTAATTTGCTATTAATTACGTGGTAGCACATTGTTAGTGCGAGAGCTCAGCCAACTTTTGTAAACTGTGAATGGTACTCCACGTACATAAAAAGCAATATCATTATTAGAAATGTAATTTCAAGCGGTTAAAACAACAACAATATTATTATTATGCCATTTTGAATCCATAATTTCAAATTTCACAAAAATCAATCACAATTATTAATAATAAAATAAATTAATATTTCATGAAAATAAATAATTATTTATATAAATATAGATTCATGGTTTAGTAATTAAAAATAAACGTAATAGAATTGCAGTTTTTGGTATTTTTTAGTAGAATTATTAAGTGGGTGATACAATGAGATTTATCTATTTTTTTAATTCCTTGTCGTTATATGGAGCAAGCTCCCTACCATCATTGAATCTAGACTCCTCAAATTACTCTAACAAAATAATGATTCACCATGATTGACAAAAACATTTGCAGGTACGTTAACAGCAGAAACGACGAGCAGTTAATGAATGCCAATACTCAGGATGAAACAAAAGTTTGTGACCCTGAAGCAAAAACCGGAAACAGTCTCCCAATTATTCCATGTGGACTCATAGCTTGGAGTTTGTTCAATGATACTTACAACTTCTCCAGAGGGAACACATCGCTTACAATGAACAGGAAAGATATTTCGTGGAAAAGTGATCGTGAACATAAATATGGAAAAAATGTTTTTCCCAAAAATTTTCAGAATGGAACTCTGATTGGCGGTGCTACTCTCAATCCATCAATCCCTGTAAGTAGTATCCTTGGTTAGGTCTTTTACAAGGTAGGCTGGCTGGTTGACTGATTGAGTTTAATGGGTTGTAAATATCAGAAAATAGTAATGTGAGTCTTAAGATAATGGAGAGATCCAAGATCCCAGTTTTAAATATTTTGTTTGTAATTTAGTTTAAGGTGAGATAACTGAAAAATCCAAGTTTCAAATGCATTGTTCCTAATTCAGATTAGGAAGAAAAAAACATTCTAATAATAATAAAATTGCTTACTTCAAAATTATTAATTAAAATAAATAATTATTTAAGTTTTTGTGATGGTCTGCTTTTTCATCTTGCCTTGAATCACATTTATTGGTTGGAAAAATGTTGACCAAAAAATTCTCTGATGTGATTTCTACTGAAAAATTTTACTTAATTCATTATAGATCAAAAAAAACTTGAATACAGAAATTATATTACTGTTTAATCTTACTATATTTTTTCTGTTCATGATAATAAAAAGAAACAGAGAATCAGTGATTACTATTACCATTGCTTACTGCTTCGTTTGGATGAGCATGGCAGTTAAGTGAGCAAGAGGATCTTATGGTGTGGATGCGACCAGCAGCATTTCCAACCTTCAGGAAGCTGTATGGACGGATTGAGGAGGACCTCAAAGAAAATGATAGCATTACAGTGAATTTGTTTAATAATTATAATACTTATACTTTTGGTGGCACGAAGAAGCTGGTACTTTCTACCACGAATTTTCTTGGAGGGAAGAACAACTTTCTCGGGATAGCTTACCTCATTGTTGGAGGTCTGTGCATTATTTTGGCGATGGTCATCTTCTTGATGCATACCATAAAACCAAGGTACGTGAATTTACTGTGCGGTACAGTTTATGTCATTCATCAAAATGGATTAATTTAATTTTTGATAATTTTTAAATATTTTGAAATTTAATAGATAGATTTACTATCTTAGAGTTGTTTCTTTAAAATTTAGGTTCCAAGTGACATGACAAAGAGGTTAATGTTGATTATTTTTGTTGTCAGGCCTTTGGGTGATACTGCATATTTATCATGGAACAGAAATAGTTGAAGAAATCTTGCTTAAACAGCTTTCAAGTATATATAGTCATGTTCAGGATTAAACTATGAAACATGTGGAGACTAAATTTCCTATCTAACTGTTAGACCACATCCATGAGACTAAAACATTATAATGGTACCAGACCACTGAAGTCATTATAATAGTACCAGGTTTTCTGACTTGTATCAGATGCTTTATGCTGCCTTCATATCTAACCACATGCTTGTATCAGATTTTCTGACTTGTATCAGATGCTTCATGCTGCCTTCATATTTGAAACATGCATATATTCTTTGGGCACCTTGTCGGGTAAATCTGTTGTTTGTACGGCCATTTATGTTTCAAGTATGAAGCTGTAAAGTTTATGGATTTGAAATTTTGTATTCAATTCATACATATTGAAAAGGTTAGTTACAGCAAATCCTTAATGTTTTCTAGGTGTGGAATTCATAGATATGTTAGCACCTGATGTATTAAAACAATGGCCAACCCTTTGCTTCGGCTAAGTTTATTTATGGTCTTTGGTACGTGAATGAGTACACATCGTTTTTGTAAGCAAAAATAGTGTGAGAATTAGATTTTCATAATTTTAATGTCTATATATATATAATTTTAGTTTATTTATATGAAAAAAAAAAATTATATAACAAAAAGTGGACAAGATTTAAGACCCATCTGCCCCATTGAACGCAAGCCATCTCAATATAGCAAAATGCAATACAACACAAAAAATATAGATATGAATGAATGCAGGAATACTGCAGTGTGTGGTGGTGCAGGTGAGGTTAATATTGGTAAGTACATAGGTCTTTCCAACGCTATGGAGGACGATGACAGACTTGTGTAAACACTGCTGATGCCTCTGCTGTCTTAAACTGAGCGTTTGGCTTTTCATAGCTTGTGAATATGGTCCTTTGCAAGTTCCCAGGTACTTAATATATTTTAAACTCACATCTTCCTCCCACTTTCATGAATTCTACAAACATAATACTCTGGCAAAAAGATAAATCACTCAGTGAATTTGATTCAAAAGATTCCATTCCATTGATTTGGGTGTTTATTAATGTAATATAACTTATGCTCCGGAAAAAGATAGATCATTCAATGAATTTGATTCAAAATATTTCATTTCATTGATTTGGGTGTTTTCATTAGTTTAATTTTATCATGGTTTGTTATTTATTATTGTCAGGATTTTTTTTGAAATAACAAGTTGCAGTGATCTATTTTTTAAAATTTGATTATACAGGGTTAGAAATGTATTGTGTATTTAAAAATATAATTTAATAAAAAAATTAAAATTTTTAGTTATTTTAATAATAAAAATAAATTTAATTTAGAAAATTTATATAAAATTTAAAGTGTTTTAATCAATAAAATTACTTCAGTTTGATTATTTTTTATTTAAGCATAGGTTTATCTCTTTTGAAATAAGTCTTTTCAAATTCTAATTTTAATTTAATTATCAATAATTATTAGGTGGGTGGTAGGGATTTAACTTTTATGGAATATTTTAAAATATTCATAGTAGTATTCATAAATCAAATGTTGAGATTTATCTCAAAAGTTGTTATGTTTTTTTTCTTTTTAATTAAATTGATTAATTGAAAAAAAACTAATATGAACAAGTGTCATATGAATTGAGTTATGTTTTTTTGGGCCTGTGGTATAGTTTATTTATAGATTAATAATCTCCACATTAAAGTGGGGATAAGTGTTTTGATGCTTATTATGGATTATAAGTTTACTAGCCATTTAATTTATAAGGTTGTGCTAGTTTTATTTATTGTTAAGATTAAAAGCATGTGTGTCTATCTAATAGGTTATAGGTTCAAATCCATAGGGGTAGAGTATGTACACTTATGTAGACTTAGTACTCAAATCAGTGCTTTAGATGGGTCTCTTGTTCCACAAACAAAGGGGTATTATAAACCAATTTGGTGTCTAGCTTGGTAGTGATCTTAAAATTACATTATTAAATCATTGTTATAATTAAACTTAAAACTTTAATAATTTTTTATATTATAGAAATTTTGATAATTAAACAATTAACACACCTTTCATATTTCTTGAATCTATTCTATGTGAAATTTCAACCTTATGAGTTAATATAAAATATTAAATTACAATAATTTTATATCACATCATTTCTCTTGCCTTTACCTTTTTACCCCAAAATGCTGAAGCATGCCCCATGGTTGACATTATCATATTGAATCCTATTGATTTTTATAGAATTGATTTTCGTTGTATATTTTTGTTTTGAGGCGCATTTTTTACAAAATTTCTCTATTTCATTATCTACCCGTAAACTTGAATCAACTCTAACCTTTACATAGACATATGGAACAACAAGCTCCCCTCTCCATTCAATACTTAAAAGATAACCCTATGAACTAGAATATCTCACATCCTCATAGGATAACCCTATGAACTAGAATATCTCACATCCTCATGAAAATTCACATCTCAACTAAACTTGATGTGATGGAGCATTGATCCTATATAATGTAGAAGCATCATTTTAACCAAAAATAAAAAATGGCATCACAACATCTTAAATATTCAGCTTCACAAGCCAAAAATTTCAAATAGCAATGATCATGGGCATCTCTCACATGCACATCAAAACCTCCAACAATTGAACCATTAATCTCAACAAGGTCAACTCCCTCATTTTGATATAATTCTAAAGAAAAAGTATCGTCATGGTTAAATATCACAAGTTGTACTTAAGATTTCCAAATGACATAAACCCTTAGTAATATATCACAAGTTGTACTTAAGATTTCCAAATGACATAAACCCTTAGTAATTTTCTCTCCCAAGAGCTGAAAATGAAACGCTTCCTTCATGCCCATATTGTAGCTTAAGAGATACCATATATATTTAATTAAATATGTATATTTTCTATGAATCACATTATTACGTTTGTTGTAGCTCACCAATAGTGTTTGTTATGAATCCCTTTACTGATTTATACAAGTCTACATTTGCTACAAATACATTGTACATGTTGTTTTGAACTTTACAGTGGCTTTAGATCATATTTGAGAGAGTGAATAAGTCTTCTAATTAGTAGATTTCATGTGAATATTTGAGTTGAATCTAATTTATAAATGATATCAACATTGCAGATAGAACAATTTTTGAATGCACTAGTTTAAAACTCATTTGAAATCTTCAAATTGACTAGTGTGCATTGGTGATTCTAATAACAAAATTATATTTTTAAAATGGTTTATATTGAGAAAATTTGATTTATATATTGTAACCCACAAATAAAATTTTATATTAGTAAACTTTAAATTTGGTTGTTGATATGGAGAAATGTTACATATTGGTATCCAAACTAATTGTTGTATCGATGAAGGAAAAAATTTAGTGTTGTTAATCTCAATTTTAGGTAGAGAGGGAACTTGGGTATGTTACAAAGTGGTATCAAAGAGGAGTTCAAACACTAGACCTACAAGGTCTATGAACTAGGGCTATTGATTATAGCACTAGGGGTTGTATGGCTCAAAAGAAATGAATGATAGTGAATTTGGTGCCATATTAAGCTAACAAACATGTTATTCTTGAATATGTGAATGCTAATTGTTGTAGCCATACTCAATGCTATATGATATTGTTGATTGAATAATGTTCTATGATCCTTATGGAGGTGTCTAAAGGATGATGCATTGGTACTACCATCAAGACATAATGATGTCCACCCTTTAGAAAATATAGCATGTTTAAATTGTGTGGATTATTGATTATTGAGTTTGGTGTTTGTATATTGGATGAATTGAACCCCTAAAAGGATAAGTACCCTAGTGATGGATGATACTTAAATTGTGTGGATTATTGATTATTGAGTTTGGTGTTTGTATATTGGATGAATTGAACCCATAAAAGGATAAGAACCCTAGTGATTGATGATACTTATTCATTGTATGTAGTTTTAATGCATGGATTGAAGGTATTAATTTTGTCTTTAGAATGGTTATTCTTAAAAGCTAATATGTTCTTCACTTATGGTGATGAATGATTGTTGAAATGAAATTTCCTTATGACTATTATGAGATAGTTTAATCATTGTTAAAATATTCATCTTGGGTGCTACATCATCATATTGTTGATGATATTTAGTAGAAACATCCTTAAGTATCATGTATACCCATGAAAGAGTAATTTTCTTATGCATATATCTTGGTTGCGTAAATTTGTTATTCATAAAGAGAAATGTCTATGCATATTAACATGCAGACATGGATATTGATAGGAATGCATGAAAGATTTGATTGAGGAACAAGAAGTAGTACTCGCTATGATTTGAATAATTTCATTTTAAATAGTTGACGTCATCTTAAAGGTTATATTTTTAATGCTAGTTTTGAGTGGGTCAAATGCTACTCTTTATAATTAACTAGCATGAAATTCTCTTGTAGCAATTGTGCAAGAGTGTTATATATGATATTTGATATATTTTCTTTTTGTTGATACTACCATCTTAAATGAACTAGTAAACTTGTGACTAATGGTAAGCTTTCATAAAACAGATTGATCTCAAGTATCAGAAGTTATTTAAATTTTCTTGTTATATTCTAGGTAGTGCCAACAGTACTTGGTTGTGTTTAGCATGGAAGTCATGTTTCAAGAGACATTTAAAGAGAAAGTATCAAAAACGTGTTTTATTAAATGAGAATTTTGCAAGCATGAACTCATTATAAATGGATATAAAATTTTGTAAAATATATTAATTTCAAGTTTGAGTAAAAATGTGTGAATGAGAAGGAAGTTAGGTAGGTAATGCACATGTGCATGTACACACATATATATGAGTATACAATTAATGCTCAAAGGAAATGTTTATATGTATTAAACATATATTTATTATAGATGCATGGATTTTACTATAAGTGCATGAATTTTTTTATGGAACCAGGAAATAGTTTTTTCTATTACTAAAGTAATAATATTGTTAGATAGACTTTTTGTTTTGGATGTTTTTTTAGAAAAATATGGAGCAATATTGTTTTAAGAGGGTAGTAATCTACTCCTTAGAAAGAGATAGGATGCAACGCTCACCTAGAATGTGTGTAGGAGTATTATGTGTGACCTATCATACACTAAGTTTATTTTATTAATGATTATCTCGTGGAAGAATATAACATACTTATGAGTATGCCTCCAAGACTTGTAATTAGAATAATGTGGATATGTTATAAAGTAACCTAATTTTAAGTCTATGTTGAGGTTGTAAGAATGATTTTTAATCATTATGGGTGTGCTAGTATAATCCTTGGATGCTATTGGTGAATCACCCTTCACTAAAATGAGGGGCATGATGTGTAATAATGTGTCTTGATAAGCTGCAAGCATTGCACGGGAATGTGTTAAGGCCCTTGGAATCCTATGTAAAGGCCCTAATAATTATTTATTATTATTTATTTTTTATATAATTACATAGGATAGAAATTACTCTTTCATTATAATTGTACCCCTTGTCTCCTATATATACACAAAGGATACCTAGTCTTAGGATCATGTCAACGTGTCTTGTGTATTGAATTCATTGTAAAAGGAGGTTTCCTCCTTGAATGGGTTGTATTAATTGACTTCTTATCATTTTAAAGGTGCATACTTTATAACATTTAGAATCATAGCTATGATCCTAGGGGTTTTCACCTTCAATCAAAACTTCATGGAATTTTTCCTATAGCTTTTTTTCGTGGAAGTTTTAGACAACAAAATTTTGAGGATATTGAGGAGAACTAAAAAAATACATACTATCAAAATTTAAATTTGGGTTGACTATATTTTCATAGATATATATTTTGGAATTTAAGGATTGTGACTAATCTTGAAATTAGTCTCAAATGAGCTATCCTTATACTTTCGCTATAACATTTCTTTTGAGACATTTCAAATAGTGAAATTTTGAGGTATTGTTGTAATATATTTGAAATACAAGTTTTAAAGCTTTCAATTTATGAATATCTATTTAGTATATATAGTAAATGGAAGATAGCATTTGCGACTAATTCTAAAATCAGTTCTAAAAGAGCCATCTTGGAGTTTGGGCTATAGAATTGTTTTGTGAAGTTTCAGAATTTGAAACTTTTAGAATCATGAGGAGACATAGAGAATGACGTGTGGGAATTCTTTTTTTTATTATGGATCCTCATAATTTATGATATATATTTTGGAATTTTAAGTGATTTTAAGATATTTTTTGGGGTTAGCAAGCTCATTTTTTCATTTTTGTTTCTAGAGATGTGTTTCAACATCTTTAAATAACATAGATATATCATTCAACGGGTTTAGTATGGTTGGGAAGAATACAAACAAGAACTACACATGGTTTCACCTTGTTGGAAACCCTTATAACCCCTTTTGTTACCCCTTTGAGTATTCTTGCATCAAATAATACTTGTATATGGAATTTCACTTTGTTGGATATGAGTTATATTCTTTGCATGAATACCTACATGCATTGTATGTTGTGTTTAGCATAGCATGGGGTGAAGCCCCCACGCAGAGGGGTTTGTAAACAACACCCACGAAAAAAAATGGTGATTTTTTGCATCCAATTTTGCTGATTTATTCCACAAAATTTCTGCTTTTAATGATTTTGTAGCACATGGTGGTCCAACCAATGGTTTCGTAAATATATTTAAGGAACTATGGTTATATTCTAATCCAAGGTGAATAGATTGATGGTTTATGGATGTCATGGGATATACATATTATATTGTAATATTGTAAAGAGAAAATCTACTTCAAAAAAAAAAAATCCAGTTTAGGTTAGTGTATGCACTATTGCATCTTTCCTATTTTATTAAGAATATATTTTCAAAAATTAACTGTACAAGGTAATACCTACAAACTTTTGTGTTCCTTTTGGTATATAGGAAGCATCCTATATATGCCTAAAACTAACTTAGATAAGTGATTCAACTATCTTGTTTTTATAACACACTGAGAATGGCACATGGAGAGACCACTTTCTAGTACCTAGGTAGTATGGATAAGGGCATGATTGAGCCTCCTTAGTTATTCCTTTCATATATTAGGTTGATCATTGTTTTTGGATCCCACACATATTAGAGAGTTATAACACCTAATGCTCCTTTATCCTTATTACCCAAAAAGTATTTCCTAGGGCTTGAAAGAAATATCCAAAATTGAATTTGCCAATTAAACCTTTAGAAAGTTCCTCCATGACTCATGAAGAACATTAAGAGATACAAAATTAGTTATCCAACTTGGAAATTAAATCATTGAATTGAATGATAGGTCAATGAAAGGGTGGATTTGGTCCATTCTCAAAATGAAATAGAACATAAGATGGAAGGTGAGATGACTAAAAATAAAGAACAGTTAGAAATAAATATGGATGAAAATAAGGAATATATGGAAATAAATATGGAACAATTGAATTAGAATATTATATAAACCTAAAAGTGGAAGGTTCCCAAAGTTAATACTATGATTGAAGGGGCTCATGGAAATAAAGGTGCTACTAGTAGTGCCAGTTTTGGGGGAATAAAAGTAGGCACTAAATGTGACCTCTTAAAAAATTAGAACTTTGGAGAGTTCTCGTTAAGTTGGTAATTTTGTTAAGGGTGATATCATTAGGTTACATTCTCACACAAGGTTATCAAAATATTTTTTGTAGCATTAAGTATGTCTTCATCTTTCCAATCCAATTTTTCCATGTTTGGTGACCTTCAAACCATAAGAAGCCATGGACAGATGATGGCTCGTTCAGTTACCACTTGTACTTATCAAGTTTATAGTGAATATATGAAGGTACAATAAATATAAAAATATTATATTGAAGTGATATATGATAAGTTAGAGTTAGAAAATGCATACTCATAGTAGTAATACTTATCATGGAGGTGTTTTACAATGACTTCATCATGAAAAAAATTGAAGTGGTGGTGTATGTACATCACAATAATATGTAGATATTTGATAACATTATTGATGCTCCAATAATGTTTATTTATTAGAATAAGAGGTGCACTATCAATCATAATCTTATGAAATTCTGCAAATTTCGTGTTGATTGCACTAGTGTGAAAAACATAGTTGAAAATTTTAGCTGGGTTATCATGTTTATAAGCTCACATTGACATATATTATAATATGCCTTTATGGCTTGAAGGTGTGTGATAAAATAAATTAATTAGGGAAGTCAATTTAAAATTAGGGAATTCATTGGGTTCTCTACAAAAATCCTTTATTGTAGTGGGTATCCCATCTTCCATTTTTTTCTTTTTACAAATATAGTCATAGTTCCTTGGATTTGATGGCACATTATCATGTTCAATTAGAAAATAGTGAAATATTGGATTTTTTCCAAATATTTGATCATAATACTTAGTAGATGCAACCCATATTAATGTAGGTGAATATTCACCAAATGTAGTTGTAGCCAATCATCAATACTTACCATGAATAATATTAGGAAAGAAATATAAAAAAAAAAAAGTATATTATTCATTTATTGGTGACAACTAAATTTCTAGTGATTCCATTCTTATATAAAAGAAAGAAAATTAATTTTTAACAAAATATTGTATTTCCACAAATTCTCATAATAGATTTAGTAATATGAAAGAAAAGCTAAACACACACAACAAATGAATTCGTGTGTAGAAATAATTTGTTCCCTATTTCATATATTGAAATAGGACACACACGCAAAGATCCCTTAAAAACTAGATTTCAATTTGGACACATAGCTATGTAATTGAGTATTCTTACTGCTAGCCTCTATCATTTATATTCCAAATTAAAAATATATTACTAACATTGTAACAATATATGAGAAATTATGCTACATCATTTATTTCTAACACCCCCCCAATGGAGAAATCAATTCTCTATGATACCAAACATATCTCTACATATTACAAACTTTGTCCTTCCCATAGACTAAGTGAATGTGACATAGATATTCTCATTTATTTTACAATACATCAAAACAATTTCAATTCCTAATTAGTAATCCATAAGTTGCACTTTACTTATTTTTTGTCTTGCAGCAAGACTCGCCAGACTTTAAAGATGAAGGTGCAGATAACCTTGATTGCAGTTAAGGCTTCGAGGTAAACTTATTTGAATAGATTTTAATATCTATTCTTGCTATGTTTTCTGCTTTTATTTGGAAATTTGAGCCACAGGAAGTTGAGTCCTAGATATGGATAGAACATGTAATTGTACAAGCTTAGATTTTTCTTGGATTCTTACGCTAAGATATTTAACAAAAGAAGTAAATATGATCTAAGTGGTCAAAGGATATTAGCTTGAGTACTTTGGTGAATAATTTGTTTCCCTATCTACTTGGGTTTAAGTCTCTGAAGACATGTTGTAACTAGATTGTATGTGGAATTTATGAAATAGTTTTATCTCGTGTTGTGACATAGAATTGACACCTTTTTACACATATTTTCCTTACCTTTTCTTATCATTTGGACTCTCACATCCATAACTCACCACTCTAACAATAATCATTAACTAAATTATATTTCATTTTTATGTGTCATCCATATTTTCTAGTTTTTCTTATAATCTGAAATAAGAGCTAATTTCTTTAGACAATTTTATCAATAAATTGACAAAGGGTTGTTACAATGTGTGTGGCTCGTTGAGGTGTTGTTACATAATGGAGTGAAGACCTTGTTGATGTTGTTTATACATGTTGAACTCATTTTTGACATGTTGTTATCCTATGTTTAGTAATGAAGATAGATTTGGAAAGCTATCTAATCAAAGGTAGTTCGACCATCGAAGGGTACATTTGTGGACAATGCAGCTAGCCTAGTTCAAATGGCTAGGATTCTTAATTAAAAAATCATTGTAATATTTGACAAACCATTACAAATTGGTTTCAACTAGGGTTATGTTGTAGTGACTATAACCACCCTCCAAAATTTTTCCTTAGCTTCATTTTGAAGCCTCCCTACCAACCTTCACAGCAGCATGTCCTGCTTCGTCAAGTACACAAACTACAGTGGTTTTCTTGTACAAAGATAGCCTGACGATCAAACCTTGATGCATTCCCCTCACAGGTTGTTCATCCGAACTTGGTCTAGCAGCAAGCTAAGCAGCTCCATCAAGAATTTGCGCAAATCTGGAGGGAAACCATCATTTCCTCTAGAAATTACACAATCCTGATTGGAAGCTTACTAGGCCCCATAATTGTGAAATTTTGTTGAGCAAGCTTCACCCATAAAATTGTGCAATCCTTTCCAGTTGGGCTGCTTAGCCCAGAATTTGCGCAAAACTGGGTAGCAGTTAGCTACTCTACCTAGAAGTTGTGCAAATATTCTAAGCCGCCAACCCAGCTCTAGCCAGAAATGCGCATTTTCTCCCAGTAGTTGAACAGCCTCTTGCATGTGCAGCTGAGTTGACTGGTTCCATCTAGGACCGAGCAAAACAGACTTGCATGCATGGGTTGCATCTCCCAAGGTAGCATGCAAAGGCATCCCTTGTTTAGGGATCTATTTGTGGCAGTTGGAGGTTACATGCAAGGATCATTTCACAAACCTCCCACCAAGTGTCTCTTTCCCTAGATTTGTTTCATGTGCGTCACAACCTCGATTTTATCAAAACTCATCAACCAAAAATTGCAGATCTCATTCCTCACATCAACCTTGTAGCTCTGACATCCCACGTTGCATCTAGGAGCTGTCGTCACATTCAACTCAGTTTTTTTGGGGTAAGCCTACTTTCCAAATCTTGTGTTGCATTTCTAGCGCTTTTTGTGTTTCGCTTCGTACGAACACTGTCTTCTTGATTTTAGTGAGCGTGTGCTATTATTTTGATACATACAAGCTTGTTCTAGCACCGTTTCAGTTTTCGTTAACATCTCACTATTGTCACATGCATAAAGCTATTTTTCACGAACGGTCGTCTATTCGGCTACTCGCCTCACCCACATTGATGAGCCTCGATATTGCAACAAGAATGTTGCAACTCCCAAGGCTATTAACTTTAATTATCAACCTGGGGTTCATATAAACTTAAGAGGTATTGGCATTATATGTGCAACACACAACGTGTCCTTCCTTTGTTGTCATGATGTAATGGAGTGCATTTACTAAATTCAAATCCTAAACTAGTTGTAGAAAATGAAATGTTCGAAATGGAACCTTAACCTATTACAAGAAAGAAAGTACAAGGAAAGAAACCTATTCTAATTGCATAAAGATCATGAACTAAATGTAAAACAAACCTAGCTTAAGTCTATTTACCACATGTGATGATTTAAACTAACTGAGCATGAAATATGATCTAGAAACTACTAACTATTGTGTGCATGTTTAAATATCAAAGAACTCATTTTTTAAATATTTTTTCTTTGTAAATGCAAATTCTAATCTTTCCTTGATCTTTGGCAAGGGAGACAAGTGCGGAGCAAGAGGGTTAAAATGGTCTTGATGGCATGGAGGTCAAGTAGAGGCCTAACCCCAGCTTCAATGATGATTTTTCTCAAATCGGGCTCAAAACATACTTTCCTATAGGATTCTATAGTGATTTCCTACAGGATGCTACAATGATTTCCTACAGGATCTCCTGATTTACTATAGGATGTTACACATCTACTATACGAAATTATAATTCATCAAATGACCAAAAAAATCAAATCCAAATTGGTTGGGACAAATTTTCTTATTAACTAGGATGTCTTAGGTCCCCATTCCAAGTGGAATCACTCAAAAAGACCTTTGTTAACCCATGCTAAAAAATAGAAAAGCATTACTAGTCAAAAATCTAGAAATTCGAGAACTAGTGAGCTAGTAAATCTAAAAAATGCCTAACCTAATCAAGTGAAAATGCAATGGGGTAATTTTTGTTATGAACTAGAATGTTTTTGTGATATAATGCAAGTGGAACCAACTCGATTAAAGCTCATTAGCATGCTCTAAAAAATAGCAGAAAGTTACTATTCTTTGCCACAAAGGAGTTACAAAAATCTAGATTTGGTAATAAGAAGACTAATCCAAGTAGCTCAATGATTACTATGACCTTTCAAAGCTTTTCCAAGGATGAAATGATGTTTGTGATCCTGCAAAAGAACTTACATAAACCATTTAACCCAATCCTACAACAAGAAATCATTAACACTAAATGTAGAAAAAAAAAAAAAAAAAAGAGAGAGAAGAAGAAGAAGCATGCGAATAACAAGTGAAAATAAGGAAAGAAAATGATACAAAAGGGCTGTGAGGCTCCTGGGATGGCCAAGCCCAAGAAAAATCAGAGACCTATGGAGGAGAACAATATTTAGAAGCTGAACATGACACCAATCTTCATTATTTTCATCAATACAATTACATCCTTGCAAGAAAATACAATCGAACTGCAGAAATACAAGTTCTCTCCACAAGAACACTAAAAAAAATCTATCTCTAAAGGAAAATTTGACTTGGTACTTATATAAAATGATTAGGAATCATTCCCCATGAAAGGAGAAAGTTTTCCCCACCAAAATACCTTGATTAGTGGATCTGGTCCCCAACACTAGGAATCTGCATTAAATGGCAGGGAACACATTCTTAGATTTTTTCAATCATTGGAGTTCCACAATCTGTGCCATAATTCCATAATATCTTGTTAATTTATTATTGATTCTCCTGTAGTAGGGAACAAGTACCTAAATTATCTTCTCCTCCAAATCTTCATAATCTGCCCAATATTTTCATAATATCTTGCTGATTTATTATGTATTATTGATCATCCTGTAGTAGGGAACAAGTCCCTAAATTATATTCTCCTCCAAATCTTCATAATCTGCCTAATATTCTCATAATATTACACAAAAATAAATAATATTAAGCACAAATATGCAAGTATTCATAAACCTTCCTAATGAATATATTAAATTTAAAAATACATTATCTAATGCAGAAAGAGAGGTTTAATGTGTTAAAGGATAATTTAGAGGTATGGGCCTTACTTTATGTCTAATTTAAGGGCCCATCATACCCCCTTGCTGAAGTGTTGTTCATCCTCTGAGAAACTTAGTGACCTCATTGTGCGTCATTAATGGCCATGGTGGCCTCTCTCTTATGAATTAAAAATCTTGGTTGTAAGTTCTACAAGGACAAGCCCAAAAACATATTTGTGCAAAGAAAAATCAATGTTTCTTGAGACCATTAGCTTGCCTTCTTCCCCTTATTCAATATGGGTTCTTGAATATTTTTCATTTTGGCAAGGTCTTCCACACCCTTATCAACCTTTTGCTACCTTGTTCTGCCATTTGGACACCTCTAACACCTTCAAAATGCATTTAGATGAGAACCAGAACATCGTGTATTAATTCATGTCAAAACTACAGGAAACTCTTTTTTAGCATAAATGATATTCTAAGCCTAGGACAAGCCCTAACTTGACTCCCAAGCCTTTTTCCCATTTTTAGACCATGGGCAAAAGCTAGAAAGAGATTGGAGACCTCTTGGAAAACATATTTTCATCACTGAAATTTGAGTTTTGTTTTGATGGTGAATGCCTAATTTCCTTTTTTTGCCTTCTTCTTCTCTCTTGTGGCCTAGATGACCGCCTAATAGCCTTGGAGTTCTCTGTTTTGATTAGGTCTCTCTTAAGCTCTGTCATCTTGGGGTTTAGCATAATTTGTTCATTTCTTCATTCTTGTAGCAACATTGTGCCTTCTTGTAGTAGTCATTCTTCCTCTTTCAGGGTCTTATAACTGTATGGGAGTGATGAGAAATGATGAAGAGGGATTGGATGATGATGTTAGGGCTCAAAGGGAGTAGTTTAAGTTTGTGAAAATGGAGAGGATACTCTGTTTTTTTTTCAAAAATAAAATGGGATGGATGAATGATGAATAGATAGTGAATATGAAGTGGATGGAGGGCTTGGAGTGCTGTGGTGACTTGGCCTTTGCAAAAATTTCTTCTTTTAACTGTTGTCCTCATTCCTTGAAATCATCACCCTTCATAATTTGACTTTTCAACATTGCATGAGTGAAGGAGTGAACTGTAATTAACTGGTTGAAGGTGACTGAGAGTGTTGACCCATCCTTAGCTTATGAACCCTCATCTCTCATGCATTGACAACAAATTTCTAACTATAATATTCTCAAGAGAAGAGGTCAAGAATATTGCATACATGTACCTACCTGATGGCCTTCCTGTAGATGTTGTTTGTTGGAGAGTGAAATCCTTGCTTGTATTTGTTTCATGTGTTTTTCTCTTCTTTTTTTCTCTGATGTTGTTCCTTGATGTGCATGTACTAGATGGTGATGCCGATGATTCCTCACTGTGCTGGTGGGTTCCCTCTTGTTAAATCCCCGTGTCATGTTTCTCTGATGGATGTGGAGGGTTGTATATGTCTCCTTATCAAATTTAATGGATGAGGAATTTTAGATGAAAATTATGTGTATATAATTCCCCTAAATTGCAATATTTTTCAACACAATAGAAAGCTTTTTTATATTCTTTTCACTTGGAAAAATGTGGGAAATTTCATCTCCTACCTCCTTATCACTCTCTGGTGAAGCCAACTTTTCTTTCTCCCTTTTAAAACTGCTCACTTCCAATCCTGTAGGTGTTGTTTTGTATCCTATAGGATCTCCTCTAGGATCCTATAGGGAAACCTGTTTTGAGCCTGAATTGAGAAAAATCATCATTGAAGCTAGGACTGGGCCTCTACTTAACCTCCATGCCATCAAAACCATTTTAACCCTCTTGCTCCACACTTATCTCCCCTGCCAAAGATCAAGGAAAGATTAGCTTTTGCATTTATAAAGCAAAAAGATTTTAAAAATGAGTTCTTTGATATTTGCACATGCATACAGTAGTTAGTACTCTCTAGATCAGATTTCATGATCACTTAGTTTAAATCATCACATGTGATAAATAGGGTTAAGCTAGGTTTCTTTTACATTTAGTTCATGATTTTTATGCAATTAGAATAGGTTTTTTTCCTAGTACTTTCCTTTTTGCAATAGGTTAAGGTTCCATTTCAAACATTTCATTTTTTGCAATTAGTTGAGGGTTTCACTTCAGTAAATGCACTCCATTACATCATGACAACAAAGAAGGACACATTGTACACTGCACATATAGTGTCGATACCTCTTAAATTTGTACGAACCCCGAGTTGATAATTAAAGTTGGTAGCTTCGGTATTGCAACATTGTCACGCGGGTGACCCGGGTTCGATCCCCGATAATGACGCCAAAAAGTGATGAGCCTCGTTATTGCAATAAGAATGATGCAACTCCCAAAAATACCGACTAACCTAGGGTTAGTACAAACTTAAGATATATCAACACTATATCAAGACTATATATACAACATAAAAATTAAAAAACAAAAAAATAGATAAATACTCAATAAGTGAAAACATAAAATATTTAAATTTAAATTTTCTTCTTTTATTTATTTTTAATTTATATTTATAAATTTTTAATAAAGTCCGTAAATGAAAATATTTAAACTTTCCTCTTCCTATTTTTTTAATTTATATTTACAAATTTATTTAATAATGTAATCACTCGTACCAAAGTTGAGCTTCAAACACATCCTTTTATTGAATTTTAAATAAGTAGTGCAAACATTTAAACTTTCATCCTCCTATATTTAAATATTCAGAAGTCATCCAATTTTAAAATATTCAGCACTCATCCAATTTTTAACGCAGTTAGCTTTCAGTATCTTGGGCCGTTACTCCAACCATTTTCTCACTGAATAAAACCTTTAACCCAGTGGTTAATTTATATACTCGCTCACCACCAAATCCAGAATTGCAGGTTCACATGAAATCTGAAATTTAAAATTTGGATTCCCTCCAAATAATGCATATTTTATTGTAGTTTTGAAAGAAATCAAAATTTGAACTCGAAATTTGTATGTTACATGGCAATTTTATGTGATTCATTATATGTCACACAACTGTGAAACGTACCCTGTAAGTTTATGTAAATTCTAGATTTGGTATTAGAGGTCGAGCCAGGATTAAAAGTGAAGTTGTAATCGTGTTTTAGAAAGTTCTTAATTTAGGATAAAGTACATAATGTTACTATTTGTAACGTAAATAAAAATTTGAAAAAAAAATATTTGTTAAATTTAAAATAAATATTTTTATATAACAAGGTAAAGCCATTTTTTATAATATTTTTACATATTAAGCCATCATAATAAGTGTTAGAAATTAAAATTAATTCAATATAGATTTAATTTTTTATTATGGAAAATTCAACTTAAAATAATTAATATTCATTCATTTGTGTTAACAAAAATATATTGTGTTCATTCATTTGTGTTAACAAAAATATATTGTGTTCTTTTGCTTATAGTGTTTTACATATTGATGCATATATGTTTTCTTTATAATTTTTAAGAAAAAAAAAAAAAAAAAATTCATGGAAAATTATATTGTTGGAAGTTTTAGATAGTTATTTTTTAAAATTAGATATTATTGTAATATTTATAAAATAATACTATATTTTGGATCACTTATTCTCTAAGAAAAAATTAATTTTCATTATATTTGAAAGATGATGGATCCATAAAATGAAAGACTAAATGGTCTCATTTAATTCCCTTAGTATAGCTCGTATATGGTATATAAGTAAGGCGTTATGGGCCTGGAGTATGCCCTATAACTGCTTCTGCTTGGCTAAGAGCTCATCTTCCTCGGACGTAAGGAAACAGGTTAACGGCCCAAGACCCAGAGGCATCTGGCAGGAGTGAAAGCCTGCTCCCTTACGGACCACCAGCGGGTTATTTCAGGTGGCGTGGTTTTCCTTGATAACAGTGATGTGTCAACTGACATTCGCGCATAGCAGCCAGAGATGGCTGTCTTCACTGTTGGTTTGACAAACTGAGTTTGATAGGTTTTTCCACCTTTTGAACAAAAAAAAAAGAAAAAGAAAGAAAAAGTAAGGGGTTCGGTGGAATTTTCTTTTTAAATTCACTCTATGTAAATTCACTCCCTATAATATTTATATAGATTGTAATATTTAAGTGTATTTAAAATTGTGATTTGTGAATAAATTTTTTTTTTTAAATATACAAAATTTTACACGTTAAAAAAATGTGATGTGTAAAATATATATTTAAAATTATTTTTCATTTTATAAAAAAAAATAAAAATTAACTTGGTAATAATAAACCATTAAAATAAAATTAATCTTTCAAATTAAAACATAACTCTTCTTTCAAATTTGATTCTTGAAATGAAGTAAAATTAACCAATCTATTAAATACGTTGAATTTGGCATATAAATTTTACTCTATAGCAATTGAATACATAAAATCTGCATAAATAAATGCAAAAGACAGCAGCATAGTAATATATTTTTGTAACAATCTTTTTTATTTAAAATAAACTGGAGCTGGAAGTCAATCATAACACTCGTCATTTTATATTATAAAAGGATTTTAAAATTCAATTTATCTTTAAATAATTCTATATTATGATTTGAATAATCAAAACCATTTCAAAAACATAAAATCTGCACAAATAAATACAAATAACAACAGCATAGCAACATCTAACAACATATTTTTATAGCATTTTTTTATTTGGAATAAATTGTGGACCTGGAATTCAATCATAACACTATCATCATTTTATATTATAAAAGATTTTAAAATTCAATTTATCTTTGAATAATTCTATATTTCAATAATCAAAGAGTTTCAAATTCATACGAAATTTGTAAAAGAATGTCTACAGAGTCAACGCATTCAGGTTACAATATTATACAGAAAATACTTAAAAAGGGTATTCCAGTGCTTCAGCCTCGCTCCCTTTTTCATGTTGAAATTCCTCGGCTCTGAGTCTACTTGGTAACGAGCGTTGGTAGTGAACAGAGGTGGCTTGCTGTCGTCCGTAGTCTTCAAAATGGGGGCATTACCTGTACGAGAGACTCCGATTGTCTTGCTTGGGACATTTCGGGTGATCCGAATAATATATCTGTCAAAGGTTTATATCAGCTGATCATTGGGCAACAGCCCTCCTGGTCCCCGTCTTTTCCCCTCATTTTCTGGAAGGACGGCTGTCCTATGAAGATGATCCTGTTTGCCTGGCTCGTTTTTCATAACCGGAATTTGACGTGGGAAAATTTATTGAAGAGAGGTTGGTTTGGTCCTAATGTTTGTTCTTTATGCAGGGAAGAGGCGGAATCGAACCTCCACATCTTTCTGAAATGCAAGCAGTCAACTCATATATGGCGAGATTTAGAACATGCCTATGGTTTCAAGATTGACAGGCTGGTATCGATTCAGGAGTGGCTTATGGATTGCAGCAAGAAAAAGAAATTTTGGCGCAGAATTGGCATCTTAGCATTATGGTTTATATGGAAAGGGCGAAACTCCTGCATTTTTAATCATTCCAAATTTTCCCCAGCTAAGGTTATCGATCAAATTACTGTTTATGCTGAATCTTTCCCTCAGGAACCAGCTAAGAGAATAATATCATCCTCAGACAGGCTTTCTTATGTTCGTCCTCATCAGCCTTCTGCCTTTTTCGATGGGGCAGCTCAACAGGGTCAATGCGGATGCGGCTTCTACATATTTATTTCTGAAAGTTCTCAATTCTCTGCTTATTGGCATGGGGGTCAGGGATCTAATAATATGGCGGAAGCTATGGCTCTCTCTGGCCTTCTGAAATTTTGCATATTCCTTGATATTCAGCAGATGGATTTTTATGGTGATTCAAAGCTATGGGTTGATTCGGTTAACCAGAAAAACTGCATTCAGAAAAACTGCATTCAGGCTCATCATCTGTCTGGCTGGAGAGATAGGATACAGTTCTATTGGTCCTGCCTAGAGAATTGCTCAATTCAACATATCAATAGGGAAGAAAACAGTACAGCAGACGGTCTTTCTAAAAAGGGACTCTTCTCTTCTTCAGAATTTTGGCATCTCGACATTGTATCTGATGATGTCCATTATCAGATATCTGATTTTGCCCTTCCAGATTTGTAAAGAATTTGCATGGCAGCCGTCCTCTCTTTGGAGTTTTTGATATCAGAATTTATCAAAGTCGAATACAGAGTCAATTGTTTTTCTGATATAGGCTTTTTGTTCTTATATACAGAGGGGATCATATCTCTGTTCTTGCACAACAGAGAAAAAATGTATTATTCAGATTTTATATACTTCATATAATATATATCGCTTTTTTCCTTTGAAAAAAGCGTTGGTAGTTATATAAATCTGGGTTTTTATGCAGCCAATGAGTTTTACTTTTGATAGGAGTGGTCTATAATGCAATTTTTTGGAGGTTAAACTTTGATTTGTATTATTTAAAATGGTTTTTTAACTGTATATTTGGATTCAGCACCCTGAAAAACCCCTGGGATGCTTTGATTGTGCAGAAACTAGCTATCAAACTTGCGATTCCAATAAATTGCTACGGGATTTTGACCAGAAAAACCCACAAGAAAACCCTCCAAAAAAATAGCATTATAATAAGCGGCGATCTCAGCCATTAGCGATGTAACCCATCCGAAATATAAGCGAAATTTGGCAAAGAATGGGTGGAGATCGATGAATTCAAATGGAGTTACCACACTGGGAGAAAACGGAGAAGGAAATTCAGCAGCACCTAAAACGCAATCAAGGCGACCCAAATGTAATTTCTTCCCATCTCTGTAAACTATTTTTTTTTAGTGAATGTGTAATTTTGGAAGATTGGATATCATAAATTTTTATTTTAGAAAATTGTTCTGATTATGAGAACGATGGAATCACAAAAATTGTCATTATTTTTTTTAATATCATGATATCCAAATTTTTTATCAAATTATTAATTGTTATTTTTTTCAGTAAAAAAAAACCCTGGTTTTGTATTATATTAAAACAATACATATGATAAACATAAACATCATCATAGTTTTAATAGTATATCCCTTATCTGACTGATCGGGAAACTAAATATATGCTTATATGATAAACATAAACATCATCATAGTTTTAATAGTATATCCCTTATCTGACTGATCAGGAAACTAAATATATGTTTCTATTCACTGAGTGTGTCGTTATCTAGATATTTCTCAGATTCTCACGATGAGCCAAAAAAAAATACACATATTTTTTAGAATTTTCTCCATATACAGTAATATATCAAATGTCTTTTTTATACAAGACCATATACAAAATCATATAAAAAATAAATAAACCAAGAAGTTTTTTCAAGGTACTTATCTGTGCTGTTGTATTGCTGGGCTGACAATGAGTGTAAAGCTCTATCTTAGCATATCAATGCTTTTTGCTTCTGTCATTGTTGTCCCCATTCTTATCTGAATGTGCATACCTTCTTTTGTGGCCATTAAATTTTTATTTTTCTACCCAATTACTTATCACTATTTTCAAGTAGTCCAATTTTTCCCATATAAATTAACATGTCATCTCATAATAAAACATGAGAAAGAGGAATTAAACTGGCTAGCTACCACTGAAGCTATTCCTCTAGCATCTTTGTGAACTATTTTGTAAATAAATAAATATCAATATCAAGATTTTGGGTGTAAATCATGCATTAAACTTATTTTACTGTAAATTTTTTTTTATAAAATCAAAAGATCAAAAAAATTTGTATTAAAATCAACTTACATATATCTGATATTCATAAATAAGTTCTCATCATGTCATACGATCGGGCATCCTTAAGTAGATTGCAGATTCCTATCAGATGGACATGAGCGTGATCAATTTTTTTACCATACCTATGTCGGTCCGATTCTCAAATATTCCGAAAATCTGCAATCAACTTAAGCTCAGGACACACGATCTATTATTAACATTATTAAAAGAACTCATGTATAAGAAATATTGTGAGAGCTTTGAAGTCTGCCCAAGTAAAAAGTAGAGCAATTGATTGATCTCTCCCATATGGACTGTTAGTCCTAACTTCGATAGAGCGTTAGCAATAATATTTTGCTCCTTGTATATATGGAAAAATGATACGTTGTAGAACCCCGTCGAAGTTCTGATTCTTTGTATCTAGTCCATTAATAATGGAGGTTTGAAAGAAGACTTTTTAAGCCCCCATTGATTTTTCGTTAATCCAGTCAATTGTTTAAGTTCCAATTGAAATAATCATATAGCTCCGAGATTAAGCTCCACAGCCACATAGGTTGTCAGTTTTTTTTGGATATAAATTTTTTTTATTTCCTTTATTACCACATATCTATATTTATTGAAATATGTGTAGATATTGTTACAATTTTTATCTCAATATGATATAAGATATATCAATTATGACAGCATTCTTGCATCTCCCGATGCACTTCAAAAATAAAGGAAAGAAGTGTTTTGACTTCCTTATATTTTGACTTCCACTCTTTATAGAATTCTTCAATAAATATATAGACTCACCATGCATTGATGTTTAATTTTCATAAAACACAAATTTAAGTGGTCATGGCATATTGGTAATTGAAAAATAAATTTGGGAATTTCTCACATTCACCTCAACACATAGTTCATTTATAAGGCATGTTGAAACCCTACTTGCATAGATTCTTCCCAACACATAATGCATCTACAAGGCCTGTTGGAACCCTACTTGCATAGATTCTTCCCCAACACATAATGCATCTACAAGGCCCGTTGAAACCCTACTCGCATAGATTCTTCCATGTGAGAATATTGTTTTGCCACACCAGCCATCCGAAATATTTGAGTTTCAAAGGCACATATGCCAAGACCATACCTTCAGAAACCGCCATTTTTCCATTGAACCCGGTTGATCAAGAGTTATATGTTTGTAGACTTCTTCAATAGAGATAATTCCTGCACTAACCTCCCGTCCCATTTAAACAAATCAGCCTTATCCCTGAAAGAGATCTTCGCCATGTACAAATTAAAAATATATTTTTCCCATATCTCTGCTAAGCCTCCATTTAATCCCAACTCAGTAGAGCTTATCCAAGTAGAATATAGATATTTTGGATCCCTATCATCTGAATTTGAATTAGGCAAATTTTACTCATGTCGTGAAGGCACTGGCTGATAACAATAGGCAGAGTGATTTCCCTGAAAACCTCTAATTGGATCCATCACTATTTCCACTGCAACTCCCAAACCAATCTCCCAGCACAGATTACGGAGAAGCCACTATTTTAATTTCATGAAGCAATACCATATGTATGAACCATTTTTTGGTGGAGTCTCGGTCCCATAATCCATTCATGAAGTGACAGATTTAGATTTCTTAGATTGTTTTTCTTAATGATTTGTTGCAACAGACCAGATCTGAATATAACTTGCTAGAAACTCTTTATAACTAGTGCCCATCCAAATTTCACGATGTTGTTTAAACCCCATTGACCTTCCTCTTTCTTCTGGGAATTGATTTTCTTAATGTCTTGTTTGGCATCAAATATAAATGCATCCCATATATAGAAATATTATTAGTCCCTGCCGGGGACTATAAGCGATCGATAGATCGCTGACTTTGGGTTGACCGTGGCGATATTTGGAAATATTTCATGGTTTTCCTAAGTCGGATTAAGGTTTGCGGGGGGGCAGTGGTTGGGGGTCTTATTACGCGCTTCGCATGGTTCGAGGCGAATGGCACGTGGCGCGTGTGAGGGGCACGTGGTTGCATGCGGTCTGGTGGTGTGATCGGCGGCCAGGTGTCCGTCCTCGAGATGCTGGAACGTCGGCTTTGTGTTTTACTGTCTTCGCGACATTTGGGTTGGTATTGTTGTGTGCGATGTTTGGTCTGCGGTGGAGGTGCTGCCTGCCCGGGTATTGTTGCTTGCAGTCTGTGCGATTTTTCGTCTCTAGTCGAGTTCCTGCCTGCTCGGTGTGGGTTTGGTGAGTTCGGCTACTGTGTGGCCTGCATGCAAAAGTCGATGGAATTCTAGTTGAATACTCAGGGTTTGTCTTCTGGTTAGATACTGAGGGTTTCTCTTACGTGCATGCAAGAGTCCATGGTTAGTTCAAGGTTATAAGTTAATGGCATTGTGGTTGAATACTGAGGGTTTGTCTTGGCTGTCGTGGGCATGCGGTATGGTGGTCTGATCAGCGGCCAGCTGTTCCTGCTCGACATGCTGGAAAGTTCGGCTTGGGTTTTACTATCTTCGCGGCCTTTGGGTTTTACTGTCTTTGCAGCGTTTGGGTTGGTATTGTTACTTGCTTGTTTAGCTCTGCAGTCTGTGCGATTTTTCGTCTACGGTGAAGTTCCTGCCTGCTCGGGTATTGTTAGTTGCTTGTTTAGCTCTGCAGTCTATGCGATTTGTCGTCTGCGGTGGGGTTCCTGTCTGCTCGGTGTGACTTTGGTAAGTTCGGCCACTGTATGCGATTCTGGTTAAATATTCAGGGTTTCTGTTACCTGCATGCAAGAGTTCATTGCTATTTGGGTTTTACGCTGTTCGCGGCCTTTGGGTTATTATGATTACTTGGTTGTTTAGCTGCGCGGTCTGTGCGATTTTTCCTTTCTATTTGTTCTATTGTCTGCAGTGAAAACACAATGCGGTTCCTGGCTGTTGTGTTAGCTGCATGCAAGAGTCCATGGCTGTTTGAGCATTATAAGTTAATGGAATTGTGGTTGAATACTGAGGTTTTGTCTTAGCTGCATGTGTTTTATGCAAATTTGGGTAAATGTCTGCGTGAAGCTATGATTGTTAGTTGTATTGTTTAGAGGTTAAGGTCGGCTACTGCATTATAAGTTAATGGCATTTGGATTATTATTGTGAATACTCAGGGTTTGTCTTCTGGTTGAATACTGGGGTTTTGTCTTACGTGCATGCAAGTGTCCATGGTTATTTGAGCATTTTAAGTTAACGGCATTCTGGTTCAATACTGAGGGTTTGTCCATGGGTTGACGGACGCGATTTTTGGAAACATTTGGCATATTTCCTAAGTTGAACTAAGGTTTACGGGGCGGAAAGGGTTGGGGGTCTTATTACGCGCTTCGCATGGTTCGAGGCAAATGGCACGTGGCGCGCGAGGGGCACGTGGTTGCATGCGGTCTGGTGGTCTGATCGGCGGCCAGGTGTCCGTCCTCGAGATGCTGGAATGTTTGGCTTGTGTTTTACTGTCTTCGCGGCATTCGGGTTGGTATTGTTACTTGCTTCTTTAGCTCTGCAGTCTGTGCGATGTTTGGTCTACGATAGAGTTCCTGCGGTAAATGTCTGCGTGAAGCTATGATTGTTAGTTGTATTGTTTAGAGGTTAAGTTCGGCTACTGCATTATAAGTTAATGGAATTTGGATTATTATTGTGAATACTGAGGGTTTGTCTTCTGGTTGAATACTGCAGTTTTGTCTTACGTGCATGCAAGTGTCCATGGTTATTTGAGCATTATAAGTTAATGGCATTCTGGTTGAATAGTGAGGGTTTGTCTTAGTTGTGGTCGGCATGCGCTATGGTGGTCTTGTCGGCGGCCAGCTGTTGCTCGTCGACATGCTGGAAAGTTCGGCTTGGGTTTTAGTGTGTTCGCGGCCTTTGGGTTTTACTGTCTTCGCGGCCTTTGGATTGGTATTGTTAGTTGCTTGTTTAGATTTGCACTCTGTGCTATTTTTCGTCTGCACTCAAGTTCCTGCGTGCTCGGGTATTGTTCGTTGGTTGTTTAGCTCTGCAGTCTGTGCGATTTTTCGTCTGCGCTGGGGTTCCTGCCTGCTGGGTGTGCCTTTCGTAAGTTCTGCTACTCTATGGCAATCTGGTTAAATACTGAGCATTTCTGTTATGTGCATGCAACAGTTCATGGTTATTTGGCTTTTACCCTGTTCGCGGCTTTGGGTTGTTATTGTTACTTGGTTCTTTAGCTCTGCGGTCTGTGCGATTTTTGTTTTGTATTTGTTGTATTGTCTGCGCTGTAAACACAATGCGGTTATTTGAGCATTATAAGTTAATGGCATTCTGGTTTAATACTGAGGGCTTGTCTTAGCTACATGGGTTTTATGGACATTTCGGTAAATGTCTGCGTCAAGCTGTGATTCTTAGTTGTATTGTTTACAGGTTAAGTTCGATACTGCATTATAAGTTAATGGCATTTGGATTATTATTGTTGCTTGGTTGTTTAGCTGTGCGGTCTCTGCGATTTTTCCTTTGTATTTGTTGTATTGTCTGCGGTCAAAACACAATGCGGTTCCTGGCTGTTCGGTTAACCCTGTCGCAAACGTTTGGTTGCGGTTGTGTTGTTCCAGATGCAGCTTCTATCGCTCGACTGTGTGCTGTCGCTTTGGTAAGTTCAGCTATTGCATTATAAGTTAATGGCATTCTGGTTAAATACTGAGGGTTTCTGTTACTTGGATGCAAGAGTGCATGGTTATTTCAGCATTATAAGTTAATGGCATTCTGGTTGAATACTGAGGGTTTGTCTTAGTTGCATCGGTTTTATGGAAATTTGGCTAAATGTCTGCGTGAAGCTGTGATTCTTGGTTGTATTGTTTAGACGTTAAGTTCGGCTACTGCATTATAAGTTAATGGCATTCTGGTTAAATACTGAGAGTTTCTGTTAGCTGCATGGAACAGTCCATGGTTATTTGAGCATTATAGGTTAATGGCATTCTAGTTAAATACTGAGAGTTTCTGTTACCTGCATGGAACAGTCCATGGCTATTTGAGCATTATAAGTTAATGGCATTCTGGTTGAATACTGAGGATTTTGTGTGCAGACTTCGTTAACCAATTACGTCATTTGCACATTTTCTCATGGTAGTGGCATAGGTTGCGTTGTGCATGCATATGCTCTAGACAAGAAGGAATTCGGACGCTCGACTTCGTTGCAGGTACGGTGTTATTCTACTAATTGCATTTTGTCAATTTTTGTATTGCTTGCTTTTTGTCAATTTGTTAGTGTTTTAATTTTTGCGTTGTGTAGGTTTATGGTCCAGTTACTCTAGGTTTATAGTCTAGTTACTCCGTCATCCCTGCTGGGGACTATATGCGATTGATAGATCGCTGACTTTGGGTTGACCGATGCGGTTGCTGGCTGTCGTGATACTGTGGGTTTCTGTTAGCTGCATAGGTTTTATGGAAAATTCTGTAAATTTGGGTTTCAGCCACGATGTCGCTTCGTTATCATTTGAACCGAGTGGACCTGGGCGAAGCTATGGTTCTTGGTACAGATTGAGTCACAGTGTTTTGTAGTTTGAACTGTTTTTGCACATGAACATCTAAATAAATTGGGGATTTTGAACTGTTTGAAATGTTAAAATATTGAAGATTGCAGTTTGTTTTGTAACTGCACGGTTTTGCTATCTTAGGCGTGTATTCAACGTTTTTCGCTCGTATAATTTATGTATATGTTTACTTTGGTCCTTAATGTTTGTTCAAGTTTGTAATTCTGTTATGGATGTATGAATATTCGACTCTGATATTACTCCTAGAACGCAAAGTTGCTTTGTTAACAACTTTGTTAAGTTCATTTAGTTAATGTTAAGTTCATTTGGTTTGTTAACAAGTGTTGAATTCAAGGTTTGCTATATTGGTACTAGATGTTGTTCGTTTGTTGTTGCTTATATATTGGATGAAATGTTTCGTTTGCGAAAATTATAAGCTTTTCTGTCACGTTGAGGGTTTCTGTTACCTGCATGGGTTTTATGCAAATTCCCGTAAATGTCAGTTTCGAGCACCATGTGACTTCCTTGTGATTTGGGCCGAGATGGCCTAGGTGAAGCTGTGGTTCTTGGTACAGGCTCTGTTGTGCATGAATATGGTCTAGACGAGAAGCAATTTGAATAGTCGGCTTTGTTCCAGGTACGCCGTTATTCAACTAATTGCTTTTTGTCAATTTTTGTATTAATTGCTTTTTGTGAATTTGTTAGGCTTTTAATTTTTGCATTGTGTAGGTTTATGGTTCAGTTACTCTAGATTTATAGTCGAATTACTCTATGATTGTTTTAAAAAACATAGATATTTAAGCTGTATTCAGTCATTTAGATATTTTCTGTCATTCAATTATATTGGAATTCAAATCTGAAATTGTCATTGTTTATTTTGTGTTTACATTAATATTAATATTAATATTATCAATTGTTATAATCATAACAACAATATTATTTGAGATGATCCCAACAAGTAGAAGTTGAGTAATGCATGCAACTAGCTCCGTATAATGATGAATCAAGACATTTTGTCTATTTAAACCTTAGATTAAAATGTCATGTTAGCTAGTTATAACCAGATTGGTTCTGATATGATGTTCAACTACCTTATTCTGCTCAGACAGAAAAAAATATTTTATTATGAAAACAAAATTACATTTATTATATATGTTCCTGCATTTCACATATATGCTTAAGCATACGAAGTGATAAAAGTATTGATGGGAACATATCTTGTTTCATAAACAGTTTCCAAAAATGTCAATATGACAGCCATATCATAGTCATTCTAACATATATCGAAGCTTTGAAGCGAGTTTTATCTGATAACAGCCCTGTCATGGTCATTCTGACATACATCAGAGATTTGAAACCAGTTTTGTCTCATGAAGAATCAGGTCCTAGATATGTTCATAAACAGTGGCATAAAAAATTATACATAGATATTGGCATTTAAAAAACATTCCATTAGCTGTCCTTCCAGTCTCTGTTGAATCAGCCAAGCTCATGCTACCAAGTGTAATCTTGCTTTTGACAGTCCATCAGTTTCCATGTTCCTGTCTTTGTAAACATGTTCAAACATAATGTGTCAAATACTCTGTTTAACGAAGTCGAATCTCCTGAAATATAGGTTGAAGTTTATAATTATCCAATCAATTTGTTGCATTCATCGAATTCACCACAATTTGTGAATCATCAAAGATCTGTGATTTTTGGGCATCTTCTTTCACATGCGACAATTGGCAATAGTCTTGGGACAATTTGCTTAGGCAGATTGTTGCTGTGTTTGCCAAACCTGCCCTTTGAATATATTACATGTTCATCATTTATATGGATCATACCTGCAGTGTCCTATAATGATGGATCTTGTTGAGAAGCATTATGGAATTATGCTTATGCATTGCTCGTATCTGGTTCTCAATGCCTTGTTTGGGTTCCTTGATCCTTGAATTCTGTTTAGATCCATATAGTATAACCATATCCAAATGCCGTTAACTTATAATGCAGTAGCCGAACTTAACCTCTAAACAATACAACTAAGAATCATAGCTTCACGCAGACATTTACCACAGGAACTCTACCGCAGACCAAACATCGCATAGACTGCATAGCTAAATAAGCAAGTAACAATACCAACCCAAATGCTGCGAAGACAGTAAAACAGAAGCTGAACATTCCAGCATCTCGAGGATGGACACTGGCTGCCGATCAGACCACCAGACCGCATGCAACCACGTGCCCCTCACATGCGCCACGTGCCATTCGCCTCGAACCATGCAAAGTGCGTAATAAGACCCCCAACCCTTTCTGCCCCGTATACCTTAGTTCGACTTAAATGAAGACTTCAAAAATTTCAATTGCATCTCAAGTTGCATTAAGCATGAAGTAATGATATTGATAAAGGAAAATATCGTTATCCTTGAACATACCCATTTTGAAGACTGCTTTGTAGAAGCATTGTTTGCAAAAATAAAAGTTGACACATTAGAAATTGCAATACTCAATATATATGCATTGCCACATGCAAACCTAAACAATATCCTCAACGTCATTGCAAAGTCCTTTTACCAGTTAGATCTAAACAATATCATAGTTATACTAGGGGACTTGAATATTGATATGGTGCATTGCAATCAAAAAACAAAGCAGCTAGAAACCTACATGCAAAACTACAATCTTCATTTCCTAGTTGACAAAACTAATAGCATGTACAAATCATTGATTGACCATGTTTGGGCAAATCTAGGCAATATAAACTATAAAATTTTCGTATTGGATGCATATTGGTCTGACCATGATATAATATCTCTTGTCCTTGACCTATGATACACACATGAAACAGTTTACAAAATTCCAAATTTTGACATTTTTGCAATATCTCATTGCTTTTATCATATCTATTTTACTAAAGCATACTACAATATCTTTTTGTCGTAAACGAAGTGATAACTGCATACATACTATGCATTCTATTCTACATTTGCATATATGGCGTTCTGTATTGATCAATGCAACTTATGCCAGACACAGCCTTTTCAATTAATGAACAGAACTATCCTATCATAAATTTGCAGATATGACCCCATCTATTTATGCATGCAGATTCTACTAGTAAAACCCTTTTCAATTGAACAGAACAACCAAGAAAAAAGAACAACAACATGCAACATAAACAAACACAATATATTCTTTTTGCCTTTCCTTTTCCATGGATCATGGATCTTGTCTTCTTGTTCAAGTTTTACTTTCATATGTTCTTTTGACTTGTACTAAATATGTCTTGCTATTGTATAACATAGCATAAAACTTGAAAAAGGAAATGAAACAATTCAAGAAATAGAATGCATAAGCCAATTAGAAAGCGCAAACAAATCACTTGTTTTGCAAAGCTATGTCTATGAGAACTACACAAAAATGGTAATTTGTATTTAGAATATTAATGTCTACTATATATGCATTCTATTTTTATTTTTACATATGTATGGTTCTATGGTTTTAATGTTCTTATTCAGTTTCTTCTTCTAGTTTGCACTAGATATATGTTAGTATTCTATAACATAGCCTAAATCTTCAGAGACGAAACGAAACAATTGAAGAAATAGAATCCATAGCGCAATTAGAAAGGGCAAGCCAACCACTTGTTTTGCAAAGGTACGTCTATGACAACTATACAAATATGCTGATTTGTATTCAGAATGATAATGTTCAGCAAGGTATGTCTATAACAACTATACAAATATGCCAATTTGTATTTAGAATGTTAATGTTTAGTATATAGCCATTCTATCTTTACATATGTATGGTTCTATGGTTTTAATGTTCCTTGTTAACTCTTTACTTCTATATGCTCTTTGAAATTGAAATAAATATATGTTCCTATTCTATAACATAGCATAAATCCTGGAAAAGGAAAACAAACAACTGAAGAAATAGACCACATAACTCAATTAGGAAGGGCAACCCAACCGCTTGCTTTGAAAATGTATGTATGGCAACTATACAAATATGCTATTTGCTATTTAAAATATTAATGTTTACTATATATATCTCCTCTTTTTACATATCTATATTTAAATGTATATATGTCAGATCACGCCACCAAACCCCCGTGAAGCTTCTCAACGCCAAAGTCTTTCCCAAAGAACGATCTCCCTTTTTCAACGAAACTGCAAATGTTTGCATTGGTAGTTTTGTTGAAAAAGGGACATCGTTCTTTGGGAAACACTTTGGTGTTGAGAAGCTTCAGGGGGGTTTGGTGGGCTATCGATGTCAGTCATGTTCAGTTTTTGCTAGCTTCATCAATATTTTTTTGCAAAGCTGTACAAGACAATTGCAAAAGCCAACCCTGGTAAGCAATTGCACATAATGGAAGAAATAATAGATGTTGACAATTACAAATTCAGATTGCAATGCATTTTGCCTAACAACATTGATATTGTATTAAAAAGAATTGGTCTTTTTAGACTAAATGCATTTTCATATACTGTAGGAGCTTGTCTATTTGACTCGTTCGAAATGCTTCTACATTTTCGTTATACTTCAAATGAATTGCAAAATGCGTTAATAGACCACTTTCTTTTTTGCTTAAAGAACAATGACGTTGAAGCAATACAGACATATCAATATGAACTAGCACCTTAGTTCCTATACAAGTTACATTGTGTTAATGATATTGGTACATATCTTCATAAAATGCATTATTCTGCATCTACAAATATAAAGGAGTCTGAACGAGGTTTATGGGGTGATACCTTTTGCATACGTTGGTTAGCTAAATGGCTAGATATATCAATTGCATTAATGTTGGAAACCACTTTTATATCAGTTTGAATCTTCTGCTGCATTGTTGACGTTCTGTTTTACTTGGTGATGCATCAGAAGAAAAACAGCTTCAATCAGGGTAGAAGGAGGCTCAAGTTAGCGTGAATCTGAAGTTTGATCGCAAATACAACTCTGTAACCAGCAATAGCATTGGATAGGATAAAACACCTTTAAGCAGCTTGATCTTATATTGAAATTGTGTTCTTCCCTGCTCACATAAGGCAAGTGCAATCTGCAACTATTTGATGCTTCTTTCTGTTTGCAACTATTTCAGGTTTTTTTGCAAATACCTTATCCAAACATCTTTGTTTTATTTATGGCTCAACATATTATTAGATGCAAAATTGAGTTTAGATGTTTTAGACTACACTTCCATGTTATTTCAGTCTTGCATAATTTGACTACTGTTTTGACTCAACTAGTTTATTTGCATGAACAAGTGCACTTGATGATACAAAATGCAACTCGTCACAGAGCATCATGATGATGTTACATGTGTTTATTCTTTCCCAAATATTTCTGTTGGCTTACCTAAGTTGTCAAATTTTTCCATCGCATGGAGCACCGCATCAAATTTTGTTGGATTCAGATATAGATAGAAATGACTTTTTTGCAATTCTTTATCTTCTAAAACACAGCCGCTCACAGTTCAACGTGAAAGTACGTTTATTTTCTGTTTCACTTGCTTTTACATATATGTCTCTAAAACTTTGCTACGTGTTACTCTGGATTCTGTGTGCATTCTGTTTTAGTTTAATTGCATTCATTTGACTCAAGAATAAAAAAACAAAGATGATGACACATAGTTACTAGTCCCTGTCGGGGACTATAAGCGATCGATAGATCGCTGACTTTGGGTTGACCGCGGCGATATTTGGAAATATTTGGCGTTTTTCCTAAGTCGAATTAAGGTTTACAGGGCAGAGAATAAGGTTTATTTGGCGTTTTAAAATAACGATGATAAAGAATGTCCAAGCAGTAAGTTTACCTCAACCCATTTCATTTTTTATATCATTTGAAGTGCACTTCACACACAGTGTTGTCTATGCAGAAGCTACTTTGGAGTACTTCGGCAAGGGGACTTAAAACTTTTTATCAAACGCGTGCCTAAAATTTCTAGTCGGTTCTTTGCATTTAATTGCCTACATCCTCAGCATTCTGCAATATTTTCAGCCAATGTTTCTATTAGACCTCATTGAAAAGCACATGCTACAGGCTTTGTGCCAAAAGTTTATGGCTTTGTAGCCTCACACTTTTGATCTCTCCTTCTGCACTCTCATGTTTAGCTAGTTGGCGTGAATCTGAAGTTTGATCGCAGATACAGTTCCTAACTAGTAATAGGATTGCATATGATAAAGTACGTTTCAGCAAGTTGATCTTATTTTGAAATTGTGTTGTCTAATTGGCAGGGATGCTATACCGACTTCTGATATGAGGCACACAACAGCTGCCAATATTAGAATATTACAAAGAGAACAGCTTCCTCAGTGTGCTTTCGAAACTGATCAATTGGTTGAGGTATGTACAATACTCACTTTCTAATAAACTGTTTTTGCAAATCAAAACAGATCTCGTCAACATTGCAAAGCTGCAACAAGCCATCTTAGGCATGTGTTTTAGTCTTATACAGCTTTAGTCAACAAAGCAACCTTCCATTCTAGGAGTAATATCAAAGTCGAATATCCATAGATCCATAACCGAAAAACCTTGAATACACTCCATAGCTTGACTCAGGTTGTCTCGTTCCAAATGGCGGTCGAAACCGACATTTACAGAAATTTCCATAAAACCCATGTAGCTAAGACAAGTCCACAGCATCAGGGCCAGCAAAAACCGCATTGTGTTTTCAGCGCAGACAATACAACAAATACAAACGAAAAATCGTAGAGATTGCAGACCTAAACAACCAAGTACCAATAATAACCCAAAGGGCGCGAACACAGTCCGATTCATACCAACGTTACATAACGGCTTGGGAGTCACCGGACCACCTGCCCTTCACCTCCAACGATGCGAGCCCCCAATAACACCCCAAAACCTTTCCACCCCCAAAACCAACCTTTCCAACCTCCAAAACCTTGGTTCGACTTAGCTTATATCGCTCATAAAAGCGATGCAGATAAGAGAAACCCTCAGTATTTAACCAGAATGCCATTAACTTATAATGCTCAAATAGCCATGGACTCTTGAGGGAAACGAAGAGACAATAAACCCAAGTCAAGTAACTTTTCAGGATCTCGACTAGGGACAGTTGTCCGCCCACAAGACCACCACAGACGAAAAATCGCACAGACTGCAGAGCTAAACAAGCAAGTAACAATATCTGAGCAACCAGGAACTCCACCACAGACGAAAAATCACACAGACTGCAAAGCTAGACAAGCAAGTAACAATACCAACCCAAAGGCCACGAAGACAGTAAAACCCAAGCTGAACTTTCCAGCATCTCGAGCAGGAACAGCTGGCCGCCAATCAGACCACCATAGCGCATGCCAACCATAGCTAAGACAAACCCTCAGTATTCAACCAGAATGCCATTAACTTATAATGCTCAAATAACCATGGACTCTTGCATGCTCGAATAACAAGCTCAATTGTTGATGCGTTGCTATGAACACACTTTATTTACTGATCATGTTTTCTTTGTATGGTCAGAATTCTAATGCCAAAGTTAATCTTCTTGAAGTTAGACCAGGAAAATCTGAATCACTGATTGAAATTTCAGGCAATCCACAGCAAACAACTGCACCAATTTTGTATGCAGTTCTTGATCTCCCTCTGACATTTTCCAACATTTGCCAACAATTCGTCTACTGTCCCTCTGTTGCTACTTTTTGATTTTGATTTCTTACAACAAAAGCAGATTCCTTGATTCAATTAAATTTCTATTTAAGATAATTAACCATAAATCTACCTGCAAACACGAACCCCTGCAGTACTAACTATATGCTTTGTTTCAAAATTCAGTCAAATCGCAATATAAACAGTATTAGCAATTTTTCTGAGTTTCAGGACCCAATTCTTTGTCAACAGACTTCTGCCAGATTTGAAAGGTACATAACATTTGCAAAATTTTGTCAATTGCTACTATCATAGTGCTTTTGCTGATCAGTATTTCTGTGCTAATGTCCTTGACATTGTATATCACGTTTGGCAGTGTGACAACCATAAATCTGCCTGCAAACATGAACCCCTGCAGTACTAACTAACTATATGCTTTGTTTCAAAATTCAGTCAAATCGCAATATAAACACTATTGGCAATTTCTCTGAGTTTGAAGACCCAATTCTTTGTCAACAGACTTCTGCCAGATTTGAAAGGTACATAACATTTGCAAAATTTTGTCAATTGCTACTGATCACTATTTCTGTGCTAATGTCCTTGACATTGTATATCACCTTTGGCAGTGTGACAGTAGCAGGTCAGCTTATCACAAAAACTACAGTTGAAGTTGAGTTTGACGACCCAATTCTTTGTCAACAGACTTCTGCCAGATTTGAAAGGTACATAACATTTGGAAAATTTTGTCAATTGCTACTATCACAATGCTTTTGCTGATCAGTATTTCTGTGCTAATGTCCTTGACATTGTATATCACCTTTGGCAGTGTGACAACCATAAATCTGTCTGCAAACATGAACCCCTGCAGTACTAACTAACTATATGCTTTGTTTCAAAATTCAGTCAAATCGCAATATAAACAGTATTGGTAATTTCTCTGAGTTTGAAGACCCAATTCTTTGTCAACAGACTTCTGCCAGATTTGAAAGGTACATAACATTTGCAAAATTTTGTCAATTGCTACTATCATAGTGCTTTTGCTGATCAGTATTTCTGTGCTAATGTCCTTGACATTGTATATCACCTTTGGCAGTGTGACAGCAGCTGGTCAGCTTATCACAAAAACTACAGTTGAAGTTGTAACATCTCAACGCACAGTTGAAGTTGTAACATCTGAACGCACAGTTGCAGCCATTCTAGGAAAGTCTGCAAATGATCTTGTTAAAATTCAGCAGTTAAGTTAGTATAAAAAAGCATAAATTTCTGCAAATTCCATGGGATCCCCTTCAACTGAAATTTTTGAAACATGCAGACTTGGAATGAACTGCTGTCATTGCTGACAAAATGACATTGTATTGACAGAAGGCAAAATGTTACAGCACAAATCCTATGTTCTTAATGATCATCTTGTATGTGAACATTCATCTAGTGGAATGTTGCATTAATTATTAGTTAATAATAAAAATTGGCATTGGCAGTTTTTATTTTGTCTCTATGGCTCTTGATTCATTATGCTAATGTTTAATGCATTAACTATTACTTAATAAAAATTGCATTGGCAGTTTTTATTTTGTCTCTATGGCTCTTGAATCATTATGCTAATGTTTAATTAAATTTCAATATCTCTGGTCCAATATTTTTTCATTATGCCAATGTTTAATGCATTAATTATTAGTTAATAATCTAATTGCATTGGCACTTTTTATTTTGTCTCTATGGCTCTTGATTCATTATGCTAATGTTTAATTAAATTTCAATATCTCTGATCTAATTTAAAAATAATATTATTATTTATTTTTATTTAATTGTAATATCACACTCTATCTTGCATTGTTTAAATAAATAATGCATTTTATGATTTAAATTACCCATATAATATTAAATACTGCTTATTCATTTATATTTAATTATAACTATTAAATTATTTATAGTTTTAACTAAGTATAAATTTCCTATAATATTTTTATTATTCAGTATTCATGATGGAAAGACTACATTTCCAATTACAAAGAAATAAAATTCCTTGAATAAAAAGATTCGCACATTGAAATGAACTGTTATCTATTTCTTATTTAAAACAGTATTAATTGAATATGACTTTCATAATTCATAACATGTAATATCATTCCTTCCAGTTGTATTACTTTCTTGTTACCAAGTATAAAGTTTAATAACATAATAACTTTTAAAAAATAAAAATATTCTTATTATTTGTTTTTATTTAATTATAATATCACACTCTATCTTTAATCTTTAATGTTTAAACAAATAATACATTTTATAATTTAAATTAGCCATATAATATTAAATACTGCTTATCCATTCATATTTAATTATAACTATTAAACTATGTATAGTTTTAACTAACTATAAATTTCCTATAATATTTTTATTATTCAGTATTCATAATGCAAAGATTACACTTCCAATCACAAAGAAATAAAATTCCTTGAATAAAAAGATTCCCACATTGAAATGAACTCTTATCTATTTTTTAAAACACTATTAATTGAATATGACTTTCATAATTTATAACATGTAACATCATTTCTCCTAGTTGTGTTAACCTGCAATAATTAGCTTATCCCAAGGCAAGCCTTTCTTGTCACCACATATAAAGTTTAATAACATAATAACTTTTATAAAATCAAGCTGCCAAAACATTATTTCTAACTAAAAAATAGAGTAATTTGAAGTGCTATAGTCAATCTCCATTTTTTTATTATTTTCAATTATCTCAATTTTTGTCATTCTATATGTCATCATACCTCCTATGCCTATGCTATGCCAAATAAATGAATTATATTAAACTATACCCCCTTATTAAGATAATCACAAAATAGAAAAACAACTATGTTTAATGGCATCTGTTTATCTGTGATGTAAGTCCTTTCACAACACCAAAAGATAATGAATATTTTCTTGCAGATCATGATCAATTTACATTTCAACTCGTAGAGTTTGAATGTTTTTTTAAATTTAATTTGTTTGTTTTAGTTTTTAATTTATAAAATAAACTTATCAAAATTGCTTTGCTATTGTGCTTAGATCCAATATTTACTAACCCAAAGCTATAAAAAAGACCAAAAGTCATGTCCTTTTGCATCACAACAAATTATTAATTAAATGCAACAAATTACTAATTAGAAATTAGATACAGGGTTTATTTTCTTTGCTAATTTGTAATTGGAGAAATTTAAAATTCACACTAAAGTTATGATAAACAATATTTTAAAATAAATATATCTTTTGTTCTTTTGACCATGAAATAATTCGCCAATCATTGACATTAACCTGAATGGTATCGCTTATGTCCAAACATGTTACTAGATATCTAATCTTTCAATCATGGGTCCAAGACTCCATAATTTTTAAATGCTTAAGTTCTTCTTTGACTTCCGACAATCGTTTATCTAAATATTGAACACTCTCCACCACGGATTTAATTATCAAATTTATATTCATAATAATGTTTATTTGCTGATTATCATTTTATGAATATTTCCATAATATTCAAATGTAAAAAAATAACAAAATTCTATCTTTTATGCACCATTAAAATACATAACTTACTTTAACACTCTTTAATTCTTCATACATTATAATGCATTATTATTACCTTTTATAGTTTTTTCCCGTCAAAGTTTCCATGATTCAATCTTAAATTTTATTACATTTTAATTATTAATCTACACATTTTCTAAATCATGAGACATTGGAATATTACATCTAAAACTAATCTTACATTTATCACAATTCTTATTTAACAAACGCAAAGTTCATTATATTTTACTCTTTGCATAAAGTCAAAAAGTCCATACAACAATTCGCTATTCAATTCACTAAACCTTAATACAAGTAAACATGCCTAAAACATACTAGTAATGCAAACCCGCTCTGATGATAATGCAAATTAAACACAAGTTAAATCTCAACCGGCAGGGACTAGCGCCACCACAGTGGCTCCTTGTTTGATATAAAGAAGTTTTCTTAATAATTTGTTTAGCATCAGATATAAATGCATGCAGGCGGAAACTTTAAGTTGAAACCAAGGTAGTTGAATCCACAGTATATTGGAGAGACATCAATAGGAAAAAAATAATTGGGTCGTATCGACTTTGATGGTACAGAAAATGGAAATATTGTAACGGTACTGAACTCGAATTTTGCATTTTGGTACACGATGAATCTAGCACTGCTATTTTACTTTTTTGACCGTATATAATAACATATTTAATATTTGATCACATCCACTCAGAACAGACACGCCCTCCTAATAAAATCTCGAAGACTAACGAATTAATTATTTTTTTTTTAAAGTGAAAATAGATTATTAACACGTATAAATTAGTTAAGATTTTGTTTTTTTTAAATACATTAATAACACATAAATTACTTTAATTATTTATTATAGGAAATTATGTTTATAATGTATATATTAATTACAATTAAACAAAATTAATGGAATCTTATTAGGTGTTTATTGGTAATGCCATCGGTAAATTTGTTTATGTGGATCTTATTCCGTAGAACGCGGAATAACCGTAGCAGTTCACATCCTATTGGTCAAGAGACATGGTAGCTTAGGCCCCAAGCCAAGCCTCAATGGACTGTGAAGTCGTGAGAGATACAGCATTTTCTGGCCGTGGACTATGAAGCCATACACCAGTTTACACCAAACAAACAATATCCTTCAGGCTCCAAGGTATGTTTCAGACGTCTAGTGGATGTTTTTAATTCCTGTGAACTTTTGGGTCATTTATCTATCTCAATTATTGGCATTATTCCCCCTTGATGCCTCTGTTTACGAATGTCGTGTTTATGGGTTGCATCTGGAATGTTTCTTCCCATTTCCCTTTTTCTTTATTCTTCTAGGATCTGGGTCTTGATAGCATGATGTTATTCAACCTCCTGCACTCTATTATCTGTCACATATTGCTTATATTTTCCCTTGCGTTATATATCCTCTTATGTATTTATATGATCTATTTACACCCTCTGAGACATCGCCCATATGCCATCCATGCCTGATACATTTTGGGACGCTTGGTCGGTTTGTTTCTCTAAGGAGGGACCTTGTTTGCTCTTTAATATTTTTTCATCCATCCGGGAACAGTGGTCGAGTATATGCTATATCTCCAGACCATGCAAACACTTTGGTTTCCGAGTATGTAACTTCTGGGTGACCTGCAAAGGTTGTTATTGTTGTTGTTGCAGCTGAAGGTCTTTAGTTTTCTTCATTCGCTGGGTTTCTTCCGCCTGAATTGGTCATTTGGCTCTGGTTTTTTGCCTGGTTTAATATTTCCGGTGCCGGAATTGCTCTATTCTCAGGCGGTTTTTCATTTCCCGGGGACTAGAAGGTGGCATTAACTTCTGGGATCACTTCACTTTTACGACATCTGTCTGTTGGACACTTCCCCATGTGCTCTAGGATCCTCGTATATCAGCCATTTATATCTGTTTTTATTTCCCATCTCAGTTACCGCCTTTTTGATCGATTTGGATGACCTTTTGGCGGCATACATATTTTTAGTTTTATGTGGTTTTATTGTCCGCACATATCTGTATCCTCGTGAACATTCCTTCCAGTTCCCAAGGGGGATGTAGTTATTTTTGGACCCTACATATTTCTTTTCATAGATACCCACATGTACTTCTCCACTTATTGCTATCAGACAGAGCCTTTGGGATCCGTTTTGTGGTCTTTTCGAGTTCTGTGGGGTTATGGTGGGAATCTACTCTGACTCATCTGCCAACGAGGCTGTTATCCGAGCCACGATGGATGTTGAATCACACATCCTACACTCTGTTGGTGCTGACCATCGGGAGGGCCCACGATCACTGGATGTGTGGCACAACATTCTGGGTGATGCCCGTATGCCAGTTGGCGACCATGCGTCCCTCCTATCGCAGGGTGGCGGACATGATGCATGTGGATGACATTCCAAACATAGGCATCGTTCTATTAAAACCACCACCCCACCACCTGCATTGCCTTTGGACAATGCTATACTGGTTGATAGGATTACTAGTCTGCAGAAACGCACTCTCGTCAGAAGGTGGTACTTCTCGGAAGTTAGTGACACAGACATGAGAAACTAGGTTGAGAAGAAGTGGAAGTCGATGCTGGGATACATGCCGACTACTGTGAGGCTTTTGAAGGGGTGGTATAGTTTTCATTTTCTAAGTCATGAGGACTTGGAAAAAATAAAAAAAGTGTCATGGATTAATGGTAGGAGTTTCTTTGCACTTCATCATTGGTACATAGGATACAATTCGCTTCACAACACGCCACAAAACAAGCTCATTTGGGTAAAATTGCTGGTATTGCCAATTGAGCTATCGACAAAGAAGGTCCTTATGGATATTGGTAATGCCATCGGAAAATTTGTTTATGTGGATCCTCGATGCTTGGGGGCTTGAGACAAATAGGTGGCTTGGATCTTGATCGAAAAGGAATACTGTGGTGGCTCTCTGGACCATATTGATTTGCACTGGGGGGAGACTCAACTATCACAAAGATTGGACTACTAGGGTGTTCCTTTCTAGTGCTCACACTGTCACCACACTGGACATTTATTAGCACAATGCCCACATTGGCCGGGTGGACGATTACATGGTAGGCCTTTTTCCAGTGCATATTCGAAGTCTCAATTTGAGGGTGGCCGACTTGCACAAAGCATGCGACATGGATATTCTTCTTGGAAAGATACAGGTATTCCCCTTGGCTCTTATCCTCTCCGCTCTCATGCTTTTGACTCCTCATTAAATGGTTCATCCCCCATTTTGGTTCCATCTTCTCCTATATCTTCTTTGAAGTCAGATTTCCCGACCCCCTCTAGTCATGTTATTCGTCCCCATAAACCCTCTCCGTGATCAATCCATCCATGTCTGGAAAACACACCACCTTTCTCAGCTCCATACTCAACTCACGACATTCCCTCCACCTCTCATATCATGTACATTCCATCTTCGTCACCTTCTCTTTTCGAAACCAGACTAAGGGACCTAGAAAAAGCCTAACTCCTCTCAACTCGCCACTGGACTCTCCCACTAACTCAGTTGGCAGTGACCTGGACTTTCTGCTTAATATGAAATCGTTGGATTTGCAGACGCTCACCATCCACAAGCCATCTGGCTCTTCTACCCCCCACATTAGCCCTACCTTTGTAGGTAACATCACTTTCCAACGGAAACAAAACCATGGAAGCCAGCATTTTAGAGGACGTCCCAGGCCTAATCCACTTTCCTCCCCAATTGACTGATTTTTGGTTGATGTACCCATTGTTGACATCCCCCCCTCACGAGCCCTTAGAGCACGGCTGCCCGAGCTAACCTCTCCATGATGTTCATTATGTCCCTCAATATACAGGGTTTGGGGGTTGCCCTGAAATATCGAACCCTCAAGAGTATTTTCTTCTCTCTCCATCCACATATCATTCTACTGCAAGAATCCATGCACTTTGTTCCACAAATTGTTCAATATTTCCGGAAAATGCTCCTGGAATGGCATATTTCTGCTATTGTAGCTGAGGGTCTCTCGGGTGGTTTAGTGGCTATTTGGGACCCTTGGTGGGTTAGCGTTAAAGCTTATAGATGTTTTGCGGGCATTCTGCTTTAAGGATATATTTGCGGAATAGGTGGCCGCATCCACATTTTGAATACTTATGCTCCATACAGAGATAGGGCCATTTTCTCGGACCAGTTATTTTCTTCAGGTATTATGGAGTTCGCCTCCCTCATTATTGCAGGGGATTTAAACTGTACAATTTCTTTGGAAGAAGTATGGGGGAGGTCCCAGAGGATTGACGCATTGGTGGGGATGTTTTGTGATGCTCTTCTAGCACACAACTTTGTGGACATTTTCCCAGATGAAATGGCTCCCACTTGGGACAATGGTCGAGCTAGAGAGGTATATGTTGTCAAGAGATTGGATCAGTTTTTAATGCATGAGTAGTTGGTTTCTCATCTGGGATATGTGCACTCGAAGACTATCAGTAATTTTCTATTAGATCATAGATCTATCACACTTGTATGGATAAGGTCGAAGATGCGACTGGGCATGCCATTTAAATTTAACAGAACTTGGTTAGATGATCCAGAGTTTAACACTCTAGTGTGGGATACTTGGTGCCACGATTGTGACATTGGATCTCCCCCTATGATTCATATACTAGACAAACTGGAGACCCTCCACAGGGAGGTTAAAAAGTGGCATAAGAGGAAAACTAAGTCTGTGAAAAAAGAAATCAATGATATACAAAGTGAACTAGACCTCCTCCTCCCCTTTATGGCCACAAATAATCTTCTTGAAGCTACCCGTTCACACATTCTGGAGCTGGAATTAAAAAGGAAAAGACTCTTAGATATTGAAGAATCCAATTGGCGTTTAAAGAGCCGGGCTATCTGGATTAAAGAAGGGGACATAAATACAAATATTTTCCATCATTTTGAAAACCATAGGCACAATTCAAATGCTATATGGGGGATACATGATGTTGATGGAAAATATTTCCAGTCACAGGAGGAGATCTCCAAAGCCACGACCTCACATTTCAAAGAGGCATATGGACGCAACGAAAACATTGTTGTTGAAGATCTCATATGGGGGATTGAACATTTCCTGACTATGTATGACCAAGAATCAAATGATGCGTTGTTCGGAAGCGTCACTGAGAATGAATTACTCGGAGTCCTTAAATATTTCAATGGTGATAAAAGCCCAGGGCTGGATGGGTGGACTGTGGAACTGTTCACACATTTTTTTGATCTTTTCAAAAATGATCTGTTGCACATGGTAGAGGAGTCAAGACTCACTAGGGAGGTTCACCATCGTATTAAATCCACATATATTGCTCTTATCCTGAAGCGCAATCCTCCTACCTGTTTTGCGAACTACAGGCCAATCTCGTTGTGTAACCTTATCTACAAAGTTTTCTCAAAAACCATTGTTGGGCATATGCGGGGTACTCTATCCTGGCATATATCTCCCGAGAAACACGGCTTTCTACAAGATAGAAAAATCATGACGTTGTTGCAAATGCACAAGAATGTTTGAATTCGATCCATAAAAAACGTCTCAATGCAACCATCTTGCAAGTGGATCTGCAGAAGGCTTTCGATTGCCTGGATTAGGGATACCTCAGGCTGGTCCTATTCAAAATTGGCATACAACCCGATGAGTTGAATGGATTATGGCGTGTGTGGTTAATGTTGATTATTTTGTGATTATAAAAGGATACCCTACAAAATTCTTTCGGGCTGGGCAAGGACTTAGACAGGGTTGCTCTTTATCTCTGTTATTATTTATCTTGGCTATGGACGGTTTGAGCCTGCACATTTCTAAAGCAGTGGAACGAGACCAATTCCAGGCTCTGAAGATGGGCAACAACATCAATATATCGCATGGCTTCTTTGTAGATGACGTACTCATCATGGGTATGTCGAATAGATTTCCATGGTTGTACCTTTTTCATATTTTCAGGAAATTTTCCAATGCTACTGGTTTGTATATGAATGTACACAAATCTATTATCTATCATGGAAATTGTGACTTGGACATCATTGCAATATAAAAAATTTGTTTGGAATCGAAGCCGAATTGATGGGTCATGGTATGAAGTACTTGGGATACCATATCAAACCCTGTAAATATAGGAATGCTGACTGGCCATGGCTTGTAGATAGATTCTTTAAGAATCTTTCTCGGTGGGAATATAGATGTCTATCCCTGGGGGGTCGTGTCATCCTTACACAAGCTGTCCTAAATCAACTAGGGGTATACTAGGCTCATCTTTATCATATCCCTGCAGCCATCATTCTCTATCTCAAACGCATTATGGATAACTTTATTTTTGGGGGGAGTCATGAGCATAAGAAATATCATTTATCTAAGATTTCCACGATCACTTTGCCAAAGGACACGGGTGGATGGGGGATTCTAGACCTATGTTGCTTTGGGAGGGCATTATTAATGAAGTCTCTATGGAGGGGTATCTTTGGGTTTGGAACATGGAGTCTCATCATCAGACATAAATATTTGAAGGACCATGATTTCATATACTAGTTCTAAAAGGGTTCTATTGGAGCTATTAATCGATCAGATATCTGGCTCATCTTTCAAAAAGTTGCTAAGATCTTTCTCCAACAATTGGCATGGAACATTGGATCGGGCCACAAAATTCTCATTGGTATAGATCACATTCCAGGTGCTGCATTGATGTTATGATCCCAGAGCGGCTAATACATTCCTTAAAAGGAAGAGGCATATATTTCTGGAGTCAATCCATTTCAGTATGGAGGGGACCATGCCCAGTCTAGAAGAATGCACATGAATTGGGTCTTCTTGGACATTGGGACTTGGAATGGAACCAGATTGTTACCGGTATGCAACAACTTGGGATATGTCGTGCTGGCATGCATGATAAATTAATATGGTTAGGAAAGATGAAGAAAGATAACATACTTGTTGTTGATACATACCACACTCTTTGTTCTGTGGATGCACAACTAAGGGAGAAGCATGTTTTTTTTTCTTTCTGGAAAACCAAAATACCAAACAAAATCATACTTTTTACATGGTTGGTTTTCCATAATAAAAATCTTACTTGGGAGAACTTCCGAAAGAGACAATGGCAGGGACCTAGCATCTGTTCTATCTATAAAGAGGAAGCGAAAAATAACAATCACATTTTCCTCAACTGTCAACATACCATTCAAGTATGGAAAAGGTTGTCTTCACATATTGGTTTTCCGTATATTCAACATGATTGCATTGTAGATTTCTTGCGGTGGTGGAGCTATCAGAAGTCTGTTTGGAGACCCATTCCACTTATTCTATTTTGGGAAATATGGAAGTGGAGAAATATATGCATATTTCATAATTACTCAGGAGATTTCTATAAGGTAATCGATAGTACTTTAATTAATCTTACACTGCATACATCTAATGAATTTTTCTCCCAAGCACCTCGTCACAAGAGGACTGAACTTCAGATAGAATACCATATGGGATTTTTTGATGGTGCTGCACAACGGAACACATGTGGTTGTTGTTTTTGGATTGCCATCTCAGAGACATGGCCATACATAACTCACTGGCATGGAAGTAGAAGCACCAACACCTGGGCGGAAGCAATGGCCTTATGGGGCCTCCTATGGTTCACCAACTTCCTTGATATCCCACACATTCATATCTATGGAGATTCAAAAATTATTATTGATCAAGTTAAGGGAAATGCAAACATCTCAAATCCTTTATTATTTGGCTGGCTGAGAAGAATTGAACTACTATGGAAACAACACAGCAACTCTACTATCATGTATATTGGCAGAGAACAAAATAAGGATGCTGATCAACTTTTGAAGAGGGGCTTACTTGGTATCTCTAGTAAAATGCACTTGGAAATTATCATGAATCATAATGTCATTGATGTAGAAGATTTTCCATTCCCTGGGTAATCTTTTATATCCCCTCTTTTTTTGTATATTTTGTATGACTACTAGTCTTATACTTGTTAGTTTTCAAACATTATGGACGAAGGGAAATGCTTCTTTTTTATCATATTACTACTGACAAGATGATGCAACTGTCATGCAACGTACATACTTTTGCATACAACTATGTCATGCATATTTCTATTTCTGGAAAAGAACATTGTCTATGGGCTATTATATCTCCTTTATATGTTTTGTATATGGCTATATTTAGATGGAATGCTGAATTTGCATTTCCAGATGGACTTGTATGATGAGGAACTTTTGGCAGGTATTGTAAATTCTCTGAATAATAAATATAATTTAAAATAGAATATTGTTTTTTTTTTTTTGGTAGGTAAGCACCCATGGGGGATTTGAACCAGTGACCTATCGCAAGGAGTGCCTTAACAATGCACCCATTCACCGTCAATCCAAAGCCCCATGGGCTTAAAATAAATATTGTTATAATTAGCACTATCACATTAATAAATGTGATTGATATATGCCAATAGGTCTATATCAATCACATGAAAAATAGCATTAGCAAATGCAATAGAAAACAACAATAGACATTAATAATATAAATGTAATTTTAATAATAATAATAATATTATTTTTATTGTAATAATGATAATAATAAATTAATAATAATAAATTATATTAATAAATAAATATTAATTTATTAATATTAACAAATACAAATATTAAGATTAATTAATATTAATAAATAATATTACTAATAATTAAAGTTAATATCATTTTATATATTTATCATAGTGTTTATTAAGTTGGTTTATAATATTTATTTTAGGGTTTATCATAGAATTTTCTCAATATGAAAATCAATGATGGTCTATTTTGGTCAACCATGGTTAATAATGTGGCTAATAATTATTGATTAATTATACTTAATTAATAATTTTAGTTATTAATTATTATTATTAAACATAAAATATTATTGTTAATTTTTTTTTTTGCAAGTCAAGGATTTATTCATTAATTAAAAGGAGAGTACATAGTTATCAAAATGCAAGTAGTCTCACCTGACCGAGTTTGTTAACCAATCCTATCACCATATTACAAAAAAACAGAAGCAAAGATAGATTAGAAGTCCAAAGCCTCATAGGCCAAAAGCACCAAAAGACAAATAGAACCAGAATAACACATGTGACCATGCTTAATCATCAGACGTAATTGACCTTGGATTGTTCGGCTCAGTCCCTGGAGGGGGAGGAGGACAATATGAACATTGGACATGTTGCTTGAAGTGAGTCAGCCATGATTCCAAGTTCTTGACCTTTTCTGCTAGCAGATTTTGACCCCGCCAAACCACCACAATCCTTTCTCTAACATGGCATTGAAAGTAATGCAACTGATTTAGTGTGGCGATGAAAGCCTCATTCTCTTCCTTTCTAGTCCTGTTGCATGCTTCTAAGTGATCTAGAATAGACTAGAGCAGGTCATCAAAAGCATTAGAGTGAATCTGTCAGCCAGCAACTCCTGTGCGCCCTTGCCTGAAGCTCTAACCTCGCACACTTGCTCCATCCAAACAATCCACACTATCTCCCTTACAGCCTCCAATTACACGTCCACCCTGCAAGGAAATCGAACCACATCTACAACCACGAACTCCCAACAATGCTCTAGTCACACCCTAGCAGCACGTCCACCCCACTTGGGTCTTTCAACACCCCTACCCGCCAGTGCCACCTTCAACTCAATGTTGGAACCACCCTGACTAGGTGAAGCTCCCTTCTGCATGGATTGGGAGTGAGAATTATGCATCACAGGTCGCACAGTGAGTGCCAAAGAAGACACCCCAAAGATAAGATTGACAACGTTCTGCATAACCTCTCAAGAAGATGTGAACAAAAGCAAGTCAGACGCTAGCCCCAAATTATCCAGCAGAAGCCTTCCCCCTAGAACTGCAAACCACCACACACCAGCTAGGAGGGAGGCAAGCACACCCACAAATAAGAGTCATGTTAGACAAACTGATGGCTCTTCCACTCCATTCACAAGGGAATCACCTAGGAATAAAGGCTCATGCATAAGGACTTGACACCAGAGCACAGACACTTGAAAGACAAACCCAAGCCAATTAAGAGTTGATACGAACTCCACCAGACCTCCCTGCAACCTTCAAGACCAATTACATGAAAAATTCCCTCAATCCCCTAACAAAAGCGAGGAACCAGGGATAGGCAAAAGAACTTGAAGCTTTGGTTGACCTTTCACGGTGGAGGAAGTGGTGGCATCGTTTTCTCCACCACTCCCAGACTACCCGAGGGTCAAAAAACCCAGACACACTAACACTGCTCAAACCATAATATGCCAACCTCCACACTACCAATACAATATAACATTCCATAACCTCAGCATTTGTCATTAACCAACTTACCTTACCAACACACATTCCCGTGGAGGATGAATGAAGGCTCGCACATTGCACTGATCCCCTCATCTTACACTTTACAGAATCGGAAGACTCGCAATCTATCCTCATTCCCATGTGTCATATGTTAACATTTTGTTGCAAATGCGTCAATCACATCTCGAATTTCGTCACCCCATCGTGGAAAATAGTATTGTTAATATTATTATTAATAAGAACAATAATTTTTTGTTTCTTTGTCAAGTTGTCTGTGTTCCTCTAGGCTTGACCTATGGCTTGAGAAATCGCGACCCAAGGGCATCTAAGCCATCAAAATCACTTGGGGATCGTGCTCGTCCTGGGCCACACCAGCCCTAAGCTGACTAGATTTTAGCATGTCTCCTCCCCCTAGCATAGGTGCAACAACCTCTTTGAGGTTTGATCATGGGTCGCCTTGCTGACAAGGCCCATCCTCAACTAGTCATGCTAATGAGACTTACTTATTAATAACAATAATTAATATAAATTATAAAAAACAATATTTATATTTTAAATAATATATTAATTTATTATTTGTAAAAATAATTAATTAATTATAAAAGCTATATATATATATATATATATATATATATATATATATATATATATATATATATATATAAAGGAAGAAATTGTTATAATTATTATGAGAAGGAATTATTTATATTGTTATATTTACTATTAAGAAGAAATTATTTGTTTTTAGAAATTAAGAAATTAAGAATTTTTATTTTGTAATTAAATTTTTAAAGTTTATTGAGATGTTAATATTTTATTTTTCTAAGTTTTTATTTTTTAATGGAAAAAAATATATTTTAATTATTAAATTTAATTAAAATGCATGTATCTTAGTATTTATAATGAGATTAAAAAATTCTTGTGTTCAATAATTTAGTTATTAAAATTCATAAGATGTACATATTTTATTTTTCCGAATTTGAATTTATAAATTTCTACATTTGAGAGAAGGAAAATATGTTAACATAATTTAATCTACTTAAATTAGATATATATATATATATATGCAATAATTAAAAAAAAAAAAATTAGTCCTTACTCTGAATGTATTAACTTACATATTTGTCATAACCTGGATTCCACCTATGGTCAAACCCATCATAATTAAAGTGCTAACCCATGGATATGGATTGCACATGGCTTAAATTACTTACCATTACGATTAAAGTCATAACCCCATGTAAACAAATCTTTTGAAATAAATAAAAGGATGTGGTGCCCTTCCCAACCTGGGTCGGATCCCAAGTGTGTCATGGATGGCCACATGCTAAATGAAGAGATAGAGGGTATTAATGACTTGGTACAGCAAGTGGCTCTACGCTGACCATTGATCTAAAAGGATCGGACGATGCCAAATCGTTAGGGTTATACCTAACCAACTTACCCCTCTCTGGTCGATACTTTGTCATTCTTCGCCGGTTGATTTTGGTTTCTTCCTCCGCAACAATTAGCCTCTGTGGCATTCGAGAAGGTTCAAACCCTCACCACATGGTTGTTGGCCTTTTCTCATGACAAAGCAGGTAAAGGGGATTCTCTTATAGTTTATCTACTCACTGCATTCATATTATGTACATTTCCTTTGAAGGGTTGAGGCATGGTGATTGACTGTGCACGGTGGATTGCAGCGCTGGCACTGGACTTTCATATCCAGAGAGGTTGGAATGTTCAGCTCTCTGGAAGCGAAACAGATATACATCGTTAAAGGCCAGGTAAACCCTTTGCAGACTTATGAAAGACTACTCCCTTTGAATATGTTCATGGTGTCGATTAAAGATCTGAGCTGGGATAAACTAGTTTGCACTGTCAGGATGTCAATGAGGTTTAGAGCTTACATCTCATCCACAGGTATGCCTTATCAGTTGTTCATTTATCTCTCTTTTGTTCTGTTAAGATTTCGGGTTTCAAGCTTTTAACTCAGAACATATTGGATTGATACAAGTATGCTGCTGCCCTTGGTTTATTTGGAGAACAACACCCGGAAGTCAAATCCTCACCAAGTTCTTTGTTGTATGTATAGGTTGGGTCTCCTCTGGTCATGATACTACTCCTAAGTTGTTCTGTGGTTGGGGACGGAATTCATTCGTCATTGTAAGATTATGGCTCATGGGTCTGGTTTAAAATTAGGATTAAGGGTTTTTCAGGGTTTACATCTATTCATAAATCAACTCTTTAATATTCGGTTAAAGCTGTTAGCTTGAACAGAGTAGGTCTGAAGTACTGTTAATGATGGATGGTTTTTAATTGCCCTATGCGGCCGAATGTTGGGTTAAACTTAGATTACTTCCTTGCAAACAAATGTTGCATAAATTTTATTACTGTTCATGAGGTTTTTTTCGCATTACTTCTCTATTTTTTATTAAGATATACATTTTATGAAAATCAAACATCTGAAGCTTGGTATTCGTAGTATTTATTGATTGTAGGGGATATTCTCAGAATTTACTGCCTGATAGGAAATATCTTCTATTTCCAGTATCCTGTAGGAATACAATAGAAATAACATGGTTTGCAAAGGCTAACACCTTCTACCTGATATTGTAATTTTCTGTTATATGTATGAACATAAAAGGTACTCGGTTATGCTGGTTATGAATCATAGTCTTGGCTTATCTATGCTCATTCTTGGATCAACTTGTTTTAATTTTCTAAATGATTCCTTATTTCTAATAGCCAATGACTATTACTATAGTACCGATTCTGAATCTGCACAGAATTCTCTTCTATCTGATTAAGTTATTTGATTGGTTTTTACTAAACAAAGATCTACAGCTTCTTGTGATAATTCGTTTATGAATGTATATATGTGTATGCGCAGTCATTTATCTTATTTTTACAATCCTAAATCTATCAATAATAAATTCAGGCCTGCGTCAGTTAATAGTTAACTAATTCACTACTATACTTTCTGTCTAGAACATCTGAATTTATCAGAGAGCTAAACAATTACTCATGAGAGTTTAATAGTTACTTATCTGTTTGGTGGACAATTATTCTTCAGCAGATTGTTGTTTTACCTATCTATCTGATAGTCTCTTCCTCCCAACCACGAGTCTAGCAATTACGTCCAGACTCTCCCCCGAGCACTATCTATGTTCCACACTAGATTAACCAGCTATAGTTAGTACCTTGGGCATCAGGGTTTCCGCCCAGCCTAAAGTCCTATACTTTCTATTGACTGTCTTGTTCTGCAAAATCCCACTGGTTTTTCCTCCTCCCTCCCAGCTCTGGGATTCTTTTTCCCTCTCTTCCCTTTTTCAGGTAGAGAGTAACTATCTTTTCTTGGCAACCATTTCTTTTAACTACAATAAACAGTTGCTATTTATTAAAACATCATTACCAAAAGTTTTGGTAAACACAACATATATGGCACTCTAGCCTCAGTCAGTTAATATTAAATCATTAACATGTAATAAAGTATAATTTAACATTTAACAAAATTAACTTAGTAACTTTAGTCCTTTTAAGTGACTTGGGGATGTTACATCCCCCCCCCCCCCCCCATATGAGGAACATCATCCCTGGTGTTCTCTCTATTTTCTGAAAACAAGGCTGGATAAGTCTCCCGCATAAACTCCTCCTCTTCCCAAGTGGCCTCATCCAGACCAAAGTGCTTCCATTGCACTTTAACCTGGGTGATGGCTCACTTCCGCAAGTTGGTTTCTCTCTGGTTGAGAATACGAAGAGGTTCTGCCAGGAATTCTCCTTCCGGTTCGACCTGAAACACACAAAAAAAAAATTCAACTTTCAGTTGTCAACAAAATAATATATCCAGTCATGTAGTTATCTAATTGTTTTACCTGAATGTTTTCCCAGTCAATAATGTGTTGAGGATTATACACATATTTTTTTAGTAGGGACACATGAAACACATTGTGAACCCGAATGTGGCTTGGCAGCACCAGCTTATAAGCCACTGGTCCAACTCGTTCTAAGACTTGGAAGGGTCCACAGTATCAAGGTGCTAATTTAGCACAACCTCGCCACTGTAAGGAACTTTTCCAGGGCTTAACCCTTAGATAAACGTGATCCCCAGGTTGAAATTCCCTGAAAGTTATTTTTTTATCCGCATACACTTTCTGTCTATCTTGAGCCACCCGAAGATTTTGTCTAACCTTCTTCATGGTTTCCTCCATCTCCGCTAGCATGTCAGGACCCAATGCTAGCTTATTAACTGGGTTATTCCAGTCTATGGGTACCCTGCATTTCCTCCCGATATAACACCTCAAAGGGGCTCATACCTAGAGATTCATGATGCCCATTGTTATAAGCAAATTCTACTAAATGGAGGTAGTCCTCCCACTTGTGAGGTTGCTGCATTACAAACATGCATAGCATGTCCTCCAATACTTGATTCACCCGTTCGGTCTGCCCATCCATTTGGGGGTGGTAAGCAGTACTGAATTGGATCTGGGTACCCAATCCTGAAAAGGGAGTCTTCCAAAATGTGGATGTGAATTTCACATCTCTGTCAGAGATCACCACCTTGGGTATTCCATGTAAACGAAAAATCTCCTTCATAAAAATATCTGCGATTTCCACAGTTTTATACGTTGATTTCACAAGTATGAAATGAGTTGTTTTACTCAATTTATCAACTACCACCATTATAGAGTCATGTTGTTTCCTTGTGTGGGGTAACCCAGTGATGAAATCCAGTGATATAGTCTCCCATTTCCATTCAGGAATGGGCAATGGTTGTAACAATCCGGCGGGATGTTGGTGCTCAACCTTTACTAACTGACACTCCAAGCATTTGGACAAATATTCTGTGACATCCTTCCTCAATCCCGGCCAATAGTATCCTTTTTTTATGGCTGAAAACATTTTCTGGTAACCTGGGTGGCCGGCATAAGGTTTTCTATGAAACTCGTCCAATATCAGTTGTTTAACCGAGTTTTGGTTAGGAATGTAAACTCTATTTCGAAATGTCAGAAGGTTGTCAGAGTTTATTTCAAACTCTGATTTTTCCTTATTTAGCAAGTTTTCTTTTGCCTGTTGCCAAAGGAAGGTGTATTCTAGATCTCTATTAGCTGCCTCTTTAACAATGTCAGGAATATTTGAATTCACTTGACTCATTTGGACCTCATAGACACAATGTACCTTTCTGCTTAGGGCGTCGGCAACACGGTTTTCTTTCCCTTTTAAATGTTTCATTTCGAAATCAAATTCACTCAGAAATGTTGTCCATCTAGCCTGGCGAGCATTTAAACTAGGCTGGTTAAAAAAAATTGTAAGGCTGCTATGATCCATCAGCAGCAAAAACTTTTTCCCCAATAGGTAGTGCCACCACATTTTTAGTGCATGTACCACTGTTGTTAATTCAAGATCATAAGCGGAGTATTGTTGTTCATAATATTTTAACTTTTGAGACTCATAAGCAATCACCTTTCCTTCTTGAGTTAGTACCCCACCGACACCTTCTTTGCTTGCATCAGTGCAAACCACGAAGGACTTTTCCGGATCTGCTACTTTCAACACCGGTGCAGTAGTGAGTAGATGTTTTAGTCTTTCAAAACTTTGCTGACATTCGGCAGTCCATTGAAAGATGCGCCACTTTTTTTGTAAAGAGGTCATTGGAAAGGTGATTTTTGAAAATCCCTCAATGAACCTACGGTAGTATCTAGCTAATCCCAAGAATGACCTGATATCAGCGACATTCTTTGGGGTTGTCCATTCCATGATTGTTTTGATCTTTTCCGGGTCTACTGCGATACCATCTTTTGATATAACGTGACCCAAGTATTGAATATGATCTTTAAAGAAGTCGCACTTACTGAATTTGGCATATAATTGATTCTCCCTTAGTGTCTGCAATACTATTTTTAGATGTTCCTTATGCTCCTCCTGATTTTTAGAGTATATTAAAATATCATCAATGAATATCAATACAAATTTGTCCAGGTATGGCTAGAAAATACTATGCATTAGGCTCATAAAGGTGGCTGGGGCATTTGTGAGGCCAAACAACAACACTACGAACTCGTAATGTCCATAACGAGTACAGAAAGTTGTTTTGCAGATGTCTTCTTCCTTTATTCTTATTTGATGGTAGCCAGATCTTAAATCAATTTTCGAGAATACCTTAGCTCCTTGCACTTGATCAAATAGATCGTCTATACGTGGCAAGGGGTACTTATTCTTAATGGTGAGTTTGTTCAATTGTCGATAATCAATGCATAATCGTAAGGTTCCATCCTTTTTTCGTACAAATAGGATAGGGGCTCCCCATGGGGACACACTAGGACGAATGTACTTTTTGTCCAAAAGCTCCTGTAACTGCATTTTGAGTTCAGTTAACTCAGGTATGCTCATGCGGTACGGGGCTCTGGATATAGGGGTTGCACCCAAAATTAATTCAATGGTGAAATCAATATCACGCTTTGGTGGTAACCCTGGTATAGATTCTGGAAATACATCAATAAATTCTTGAACAACAGGAATGCCTTCCAGGGAGGTCATTTTATGTTTAGTATTCGAAAATCCTACTTGAACAACATATACTTGACAACCCTTTTTAATACATTTGCTTAGCTGACTAGCAGTAATGGGGCGTAACTTGGTATTGGTCTTAATTCCTTGGAGCTCCCTTCTTTGGCCTGACTCATCAATGAAACTAACAGTTTTCTGTTTACAATCTACTAGGGACCAACACCTTTCCAGCCAATCCATTCCAATTAACACGTCATATGAACCCAAAGGAAGTATATTAAGGTCTACATGAATGGACTGTCCTGAAATAGTTATGGGGCAACATTCTGTTTTCGTAGTTACTCTTCTTTTTGTTCCCGTAGCTAGTTGTACTAACCATGGTTTTGAGAATTTACTGCTCTATAAATGACATTCATCTACCACTTTAGGACTAACATAGCTTAAGCTAGCGCCGGGGTCAAATAAAACAGAGACGGGTTGCTTAGCAATCGTACCTTCACATTCGATCATAGTGGGCTAGAATTCTGCCTGGTGATCGTCCAAAGCAGCATTAATTCTGGGCATACTTCTTGCCACATCCCCAACCGTGGATGCCTCTTGCATGTTTGATAACTGTTATGTTCTTGCCTTATGCGGGCAATTCTTGTAGTAATGCGGTTCTCCGCATCCCCAACATTGTAGCAGCGGTTTTGGTTGCTGATCATTCACTGATTTAGTAACTCCTTCTGGTTGCTTGTTTTCTGAATAAGCCGTCCTTGATTGATTTCTAACTGGAAACCGGTTGAGGGACTTTTGCTGCATGTTTCTGCCATTAGCAAATCTAGAGTGTTTATTTGGGGTCAAACTTCTACCTTTTCTGTTTGGACTCCCTTTTGACCCTTCATTCTTTTGTTTCATCTGCTGGTAGCAGATGTGAGCTTTCCGAATAGCGTCATCCATGGTTCTGGGGTAGTCAAATTCTAATTTCTCCTTCATAAAATTGGGTAAACTATTGATGAAACGCTGAATTTTGGCCTTCTCTTCTTGCATGTAAGGCACATAACGCAACAGGGAAGTGAATCGTGTCACGTATTCATCCATGGTCAAGGTGCCCAACCTTAACTCATGAAATTCCTTTGCCTTTTCATCGTAATACCGTTCAGTTAGATATTTATCCTTAAAATGTTTTTGGAACTCTTGCCAGGTGACCTGCTCCTCATTGATTTTCCTTACTGTTTTGATTTCTTCCCACCATAGGGTGGCCTTACCTCTTAGTTGATAAACCGCCAACTGTGCCTTCAATTTTTCTGTGTACTCATAAATCTGGAAGTATTTTCCCATGTCAATTAACCATGCTTCTGTTGCTTCTATCATTTCCCCATCAAAGAGTGATGGTTTGATCTTTTTAAACTCACCTTGTAACTCAGTTTTCTATCTTTTCATTTTGTGCTGGTCAGAAACGTTGTCGAAGCGTCCCTCCTCGTCTTCCCCACGCCTCTCTGACTCAGTGTTCTCTTCACCATGTTGAGCCATCGGGGTTTTCTCCCGATCCTCCACACTAGGGTCTGGATGCCATTGATTCTGTCGATTGAACAGACTCCTGAGAATTTTCTCCTGCTCTTCTCGTAGTCTTTCATTATTTGTTCTTAAATTTATCATTTCAGCACGCAGTTGCTGCACAGTCTCGAGTAACACTGCATTAGCTTGTCGTGACTCTTCGCCTAGTTGTATCCAAATATCAAGATTGGCGTTTATATATGTGGTTCCAGGTGGGTCGGTTGGTCCTGGGCTCTCTTGCATCTTCCTTAATTCTCTCTTTATTTATCTCTGTGTTCATACATAGATTTATTAGTGAAGAAAAGGAGAAAAAAACAACAATAAACACATTGATTTTCAGTACTGATTTTATTCCCAAAGAGTCTTAGTGTGCGAACCTAAGCTCTGATACCATTTGTAACAAATATATGCAATAATAAAAAATAAAAAAATCCTTACTCCGAATGTATTAACTGATATATTCGTCATAACCTGGATTCCACATATGGTCAATCCCATCATAATTAAAGTGCTAACCCATGGATACGGATTGCACATGGCTTAAATTACTTACCAATACGATTAAAGTCATAACCTTGTGTAAACAAATATTTTGATCTAAATAAAAAGATGAGGCACCCTTCCCAACCTGGGTCTAATCCCAAGTGTGCCATAGATGGCCACGCGCTAAACGAAGAGACAGAGGGTATTAATGAACCAGTAAAACAAGTGGCTCTACGCTAACCATCGATCTAAAAGGATCAGACGATGCTGGATCATTAGGATTATACCTAACCAACGTACCCCTCTCTGGCCAATACTCTATCATTCTTCACCGGTTGAGTTTGGTTTCTTGCTCCACAGCAGTTAGCCTCTGCGGCAGCCAAGAAGGTTCGAACCCTCGCCACATGGTTGTTGGCCTTTTCTGACGATGAAGCAGGTAAAGGGGATTTTCTTACAGTTTATCTACTCACTGCATTCATATTATGTACATTTCCTTTGAAGGGTTAAGGCATGGTGATTCACTATGCATGATGGTTTGCAGCGCTGGCACTGAACTTTCGTATCCAGAGAAGTTGGAATGTTCAGCTCTCCGAAGGCGGAACAGATACACATCGTTAAAGGCTAGGTAAAGCCTTCGCGGACTTATAAAAGACTACTCCCTTTAAATATGTTCATGGTGTCGATTAAAGATCTGAGCCAGGATAAACTAGTTTGAACTATCAGGATGTCAATGAGGTTTCGAGCTTATGTCTCATCCACAGGTATGCCTTATTAGTTGTTCATTTATCTCTCTTTTGTTCAGTTAATATTTTGGGTTTCATACTTTTAACTCAGAACGTATTGGCTTGATACAGGTATGTTGTTGCCCTTGGTTTATTTGGAGAACAACACCCGGAGGTTGAATCCTCACCAGGTTCTTCGTCATATGTACAGGTTGGGTCTCCTCTATTCATGATACTACTCCTAAGTTGTTCTGAGGCTGGGGATGTAATTCATTTGCCGTTGCAATATTATGGCTCATAGGTCTGGTTTAAAATTAGGATTAAGGGTTTTTCAGGATTTACATCTATTCATAAATCAACTCTTTAATATTCGGTTAAAGTTGTTAGCTTGAACAGAGTAGGTTTGAAGTACTGTTAATGATGGATGTTTTTTAATTGCTCTACGCGGCCGAATGTTGGGTTAAACTTAGATTACTTCCTTGCAAACAAATGTTGCATAAATTTTGTTACTGTTCATGAGGTTTCTTTCGCATTACTTCTTTGTTTCTGATTAAGATATACATTTTATGAAAATCAAACTGTTCATGAGGTTTCTTTCACATTACTTCTCTATTTCTAATTAAGATATACATTTTATGAAAATCAAACATCTGAATATTAGTATTCATAGTATATTGATTGTAGGGGAATTCTCATAATTTATTGCCTAATAGGAAATACCTTCTCTTTCTAGTATCCTGTATGATTACAATAGAAATAGCATGTTTGCAAAGGCTAACACCTTCTGCCTGATATTGTAATTTTCTGTTATATGTATGAACATAAAAGGTACTCGATTATGCTGGTTATGAATTATAGTCTTTCCTTATCTATGCTCATTCTTGGATCAACTTGTTTTAATTTTCTAAATGATTCCTTATTTCTAATAGCCAATGACTATTACTATAGTACCGATTCTGAATCTGCACAGAATTCTCTTCTATCTGATTAAATTATTTGACTGGTTTTTACTAAACAAAGATCTACAGCTTCCTGTGATAATTCGTTTATGAATGTATATATGTGTATGCGCAGTCATTTATCTTGTTTTTACAATCCTAAATCTATCAATAATAAATTCAAGCCTACATCAGTTAATAGTTAACTAATTCATTACTATACTTTCTGTCTAGAACATCTGAATTTATCATAACACAATTACTCATGAGAATTTAATAGTTACTTATCTGTTTGGCGGACAATTATTCTTCAGCAGATCGTTGTTTTACCTATCTGTCTGATAGTCTCTTCCTCCCAACCACGAGTCTGGCAATTACGTCCAGACTCTCCCCTGAGCACTATCTTTGTTCCACACTGGATTAACCAACTACAGTTAGTACCTTGGGCATCAGGGTTTCCACCCAGCCTCAAGTCTTGTACTTTCTATTGACTGTCTTGTTCTGCAAAATCCCAGTGGTTTTTCCTCCTCCCTCCTAGCTCTGGGATTCTTTTTCCCTCTCTTCCATTTTTCAAGTAGAGAGTAACTGTCTTTTCTTGGCAACCGTTTCTTTTAACTACAATAAACAGTTGCTATTTATTAAAACATCATTACCAAAAGTTTTGGAAAACACAACATATATGGCACTCTAGCCTCAGTCACTTAATATTAAATCATTAACATGTAATAAAATCTAATCTAATATTTAACAAAATTAACTTAGTAATTTTAGTCCTTTTAAGTGACTTGGGGATGTTACAATATATCTTTTGGTTTATAAATTTTTTATCTAGTATTTTTTTCTTTTATTTTTTATAAATAAATGTTAATTTATATTTTTTTCCCAATTTTATATTTATTTAAAATTAGTTTTAAATAATTATTTTTATCAATTCATCAATTTTGTGATGTTTTTATTTTCCATATTTACCTTTCCAAAATTTATGTAAAATGATTATTTACCTCAATTTAAAGAGATCATAATTTAGAAAAAAAAAAAAAAATTAAAATTATGTAAGACACCTATCCTTTAATATAATATTATCAAATATTTATTTCTAAATTAGAGTTTATTATTATTTTTATTTCAATGCGAATTGCTCATCTTTTTGCACTTGTACACTAAGAAAGATTAATACATGTCTTCTGAATATTCAGTCTAAACATGAAGGAAGTTTACAGCACCCAAGTATTTATGAAAATTTGGTTTACTCAAAATTTTGTGGGTTCTAGACGAATGTTGATGTTAATGGCTATATGGAGATACGACATAAGATTTCAAAATTGATAAATTAATAAACCAAACTTGAGTGTTGCAGTGTAGTTAGATGTAGATAAGTTCAAAGTTGATAACCCACAATATGCCGATTCACAGAGAAGATATAGAATGTAGGGCCTGCCCTCTGCTCAGGGCATGTAAATGCAAAACAATGGATTTTTAACATTTTATTCTCCTTTCAAACCATTTTGTTGGTTTTCCGTTCATGGTACTGTTATGAGTGAAAGTCCAAGGAGTGTTCTGAGTGAAATTCTAAACAAATAGACGAACGATGTTCGTGAAAAGATAGTAAACATCAATGCAAACATGGTAAATTGTAGCCTATTTTCCCAATAGGAATGGACTTACATTTAGGTCTCAAGAAAAGGGGAGGAGGGGCGATGTGTTAGGATTCCATGGGTGAGGAAGAGATACAATTGTTATCTTGGATAACTTATAATGTTTACATCTTTCACGGTTTGTCTCTGTTTTACCCTATGTGCTATGGAGGCCAACTAGGGTTTTTCTTCACTGTTTGTCTCTTTTTTAGAGACTCGGGTTTCTCTAACAAGTGGTACATACTAATTAGATGTTATTGAAATCACACAACAACTAAACAAAAAACAACCCGACTTTAATTGAATGTTATTGAAAGCACACAATAGGTAAAGCAACACGACTTCTATTAATGTTATTGAAGTCACATAATTGTGTTTCCAATGGCTATTGGGATAAATATATTTGGAATATTTTTGTATTTAATGGGTAAAATAGTGGGTTTTTGTATATTTGCTATTTAAATATTTATATTCGGCATGAATATTATATGTAAAATAGTAGGTTTTTATATATTTGAGTTTGTATTTAAATACTTATATTTTACATAAATATTATGGGAAAAATAATGGGTTTTATATACTTGGTACCTAATTATGAGTAATTTGACTGAGTTTTGAGCAACTTGATGGAGTTAAGTTTCCTAACCACCCTAACAGCTAAAACAACAAGACTTATATCGACTAACAGACATTTGGGCTTCCTGTTACAATTTTTAATTGACTTCTTCAACATACTTGTAATGTTCATGAGATTTTAATTAGATTGGAGATTCTGAAATACCTTAAAAAATTTAATAGATTTAAATTAAGCAAATTGAATTAATTCATCAAATTTTGGAGAAACATAAAGATAGTTGTAATGTTTTCCAGTGCATTTCATTTTCTGAAAGGTATCTTTTTCTCCCTCCGACAAAGTCACTAAATGGCAACTTTATGAACAACTTTGAGTTCATAGTAAATGACTTTCCTCATTGCATGTTTCCATAAGATTGAGACAACTTCCATACCTTCTAGCAGGTTGTTCCTCTGGGAACATGAACTTTTACTCTTTCATTGAAGAACAGATCGTAATACATGTTGTTCCTTTTTTAATCGAGGGTGTTTGTCATTTAGGCTTACTATGTTCCTTTCATATTGGTTGTGTATATTTGCATACCATCAATATCTTCATGCCTGCATTGGAGGATTTTTAAGAGGAAGGAGGGTGATCCTTACAGATACATTGATATCCAATTATTTATGCGAGGATCTTTTCCCTTTTATCTTGTGAAGGGGAAGCAAACCTCACTATAAATTCTAATAATGTGAATCTCATTGTATCCCATTCTTTTGAAATCATACAAAATATTTTCTTCGCATCATCTCTGCAAAACATTCTCTTAGTTTAGAAGCAACCCATAGTATTGTGTAATTTGTGGTACGTGATTGTTCTATGGATGATAGAACAGTGCCTTTTATAATCATATAGTTTGTTTTGTTTGGCAACTTTATATTGAAGAGGTTTCATGTTTCTCATGTGGCCAGTTTCCAAGTTCACTCAACAGGAGCTCCCTTCATGTAAGCCACTTTTGACACCAAGATGGGTAAGTTCACAGTCGATGGCAGTATGATATTCCTTAGATTAAGCATAAAAGCATACTGTGAGGCAATGAAGTCCAGAGCTTTTTTTCAAAAAGAAAAGCATAAATATTTATATTAACGAAATATATTTAACATCATAAAACTGATGGGTCTTAAGCAAACAAGACCGCGATAGGGAGAACCATTGTTTACAGCATAGCCGCATAGCTGAAGAGATACATAGAAACATATTGAGGCAAAAAAACCATCATCCTTAATGAGACATATAGCACATCTGATCAGAGCCTTCAAGAACAAAATTGTAAACTGTATACCCTTCAAACGAGAAGCTATCATGGGGAAGGGCGATAGAGTGCCGAGACATAAGATAAGACAAAATTGGAGGAGATGTTAGAGTCGTCAAAAAATTTTAGATTTCTCCATTTCCAGAGGCCCCAGATTGTTGTGGGGAGGATTGGGCGTTTGATTGCATCCTGTCCTCCCCACTAGGCGAAGGCTGCATCAACAGAAGAGAAGTTAGGGAGCTGAAAGGAAAAAAACGATGCAATATCATACCAGATTTGTAGAGAGATCCTGCAATTGAAGAACATGTGGAAATTCGTTTCCTCCTCCATCTTGCAAAACACGCATCTGCTGGGGCCCTGCCAGGATCGCTTCCTCAAGTTTTCCCAAGATAAATTCTTGTTGTGAAAGACGAGCCAGGAGAAAAGGATCAGTTTGAGGGGACAGGCAAGCTTCCACCATAACACTGGGAAAATCTTTCTAGCCGGCATGATTTTCTTTGATATGAGATCCAAGTAGATGACCCTGACAGAAGCTTGAGAGTTTGAGAGAGATAACGACCAAACCAGGTGGTCATCAATCCCGGCCTGCTTCAGACCTACTTGATCAATGGATAATTTGAGATTATCCCATAGGGAGAACAAAGCTTGAGGGACACCAAGATCCGCAGCATCCTTGAGCATAGGATAGGGGCCATTCCATCTTTCAATAATTCTGTCACAAGTGAAGAAACTAGACATGTGGAGGTGAAAAAGAAGAGGATCCGGAACCTGTAGATTTCCTTTGAATCTAGCAAAAGAGTCGAGACCGATGAAGATCTTTCTACCAGAAAAAATTCTCCATTTAAGGCTGTCAAGAAAGTACTGTTCTATTCTTCTGAAACTCAGCCAGATCGTCGATCCCTGTTTGATACCAAGAGAGCCAGACCTGAACCAAAACTCCAAGCTTCTACCTTTTAGATATTTTTGGCGAATAATAGCGTTCCATGGATTTGAGTAAAAGATGCCTCTCCATAAGGCTTTGCAGAGAAGGGCCTTTCCAAAGATCCTTATATCCATCAGACCCCAACCACCCAGATTTTTTGGCAAAGATAAGAAGTCAAGTTTTGAAAGATGAAATTTGCTTCTTTCCGCTTTTGCCCCCCAGATGAAATTGGCAGTGATTCTGTTCATGGCATGAATAATGTAGGCCGGGAGAAGAAAGAGGTGGGCCCAGTAGACTGATAGTTGCATCAAAACTGATTGGGCAAGAACGACCCTTCCACCCAGAGATAACGATCTGAATTCCCATAGCGATATTTTGCTGAGAAAACGGTCAATAAGCCACCTCCAATCATCCGTTGAATATGCCTTTGGTTTAAGGCGAAAGCCCAAATACTTGATTCCTTCGGATAATGGCTTTGCGTTAATCCCAAAGAGCTGGCAGGTCCAAGAGATAAAGGCCTCATCTGTTTCATTGTGAAAAAGGATCGATTTTGACTTATTGATAGCAAGCCCGGATGCTTTTTGGAATCGATCAAGAATAGATTTGATACAGATCCAGGAGACTTTAGAGAGCATAGCGAAAAGCAGAACATCGTCGACGAAGAAGTTATTAGATATATGTATACTTTTGCAAATTCTGATCGGAACAAAATCCTTTGTCTCCACTGCACGATTGATATGCAAACTCAGGGGATTAAGAGCCAGAATGAAGAGAAGAGGCGACAGTGGGCATCCCTGTCGCAGGCCTCTTTCCGCCTGAAAGAAGGGAGAGGGGACTCCGTTAACCAAAACAGCATAATTTACATTTACAAAATAGGCCATGATCCAACGAATCGGTCCCTGATCCAAGCCGATTTTTGCAAGAAGAGATTGCAGATATCCCCAATCCAAAACATCGTATGCCCTCTGAAGGTCAATTTTCAAGATAGCTGCATTTGTTTTGTGCACAGACATAGAGTGAATGCATTCTTGTGTACTGGCAACCGCATCAAGAATGTTACAGCCCTTTAAGAATGCATGCTGGTTAGGAGAGAGTGAAGAAGCCAGAATCCCTTTTATTCTCTCTGCAATGATCTTTGAAATAATCTTGAAAGTAATGTTGCAAAGAGAAATGGGCCTAAAGTCCAGAAACGATTCAGGCTCTTCTTTTTTAGGGATAAGAGCGATGTAAGTGGATGAGGTGTGCGGATGAATAATGCCCGAAAGTCTGGAGGCATCCACCATGCTGAGCAGGTCCTATTTGAAAAGGTCAAAGAAATGAATGAGGAAGTCAATTGACCATCCATCAGGGCCAGGAGATTTATCCTTTTTGAATGATTTCATAACCTCTAGGAGTTCCTTTTCAGAAACAGGGGAGAACAGGGCTTCATTTTTCACTTGATCAAACAACTCTGGCATTGAATCTATTCCCCATCTTATGTCATTGAAGGCAATCTCACTGTTCCTGCCATATTGTTTTTTGAAGAAATCCAAAGCCATTCTTGATATATCCTCCTGAGAGACAGCTAAATTGCCATGGTCGTCCTTTATGCTCCATATGAAGTTCCTTTCTCTCCTAGCATTTGCAAATTTATGAAAAAATTTCGTGTTTTTATCCCCATTCTTCATCCATAGAGCTCTGCTTTTAAGTCTCCATTTGGCTTCTTCCCGTTTCAGCAGAGAGATTTTTTCCTTTACCAGATTCCTAATGCGGCATTTCAATTCAAAAGAGCATGAGGAATAGTCTGTGGATGCCAGCACCCGATCCAATTCCTGTTGGATCCTTTGAAGGTCTTTTTTGTCCTTCTGATGTTTTTGAAATTGCCACTTTTTCACCAAGCCTCTTATCTCAACCAATTTTTCTCTGAAGGAGGAGAAAATAAGATCTTTATCCTATTCCACGCATTCTGGATATATTCATTGAAAGCGGGGTCCTGAAGAAGGCCCCGGTCAAACTTGAAGGAATATCCTCTTCTGAAGAGCTTAGCATGCCAGGATAGGAGAATAGGATTGTGATCCGAGATGAGGACATTTTCCACACTTAGCCGAGGCATACCAATCTTGTCGATGAGGCCAAAATGGACAAAAACCCGATCCAGTCTTTTAGCTATGTAAGCATCACCCACTCTGCCATTTGACCATGTCGGTCTCATAACAGCAGGAATTATGTCGATCATATTCCTATTGAGCATCTCAGAATTTATGAAATCCGCGAGACTATTGTTTATCTTTCCCTGTCCCCATATCTCATTTGAGTTCAGGACCACGTTCATATCACCAGCGATAAGGAGATTGCTGATATCAAGCAACTCTGAATCAAAAAATCTGTTCCAGAAAGATAAACGAGATTTGTATGGAGCATATAGATTAAGAACATTTACTGGAAAATCGCACCCTCTGATAGAAGCCGAGATTATTATCCCAGCATAGCATTTATATGCTTTTGCTTTTACCCGAGAAGGATCCCATAGGGTGGCCATACCGCCAGACAGTCCATTTGCCTCTGTGGCAACCATGAACCAGGAGGGAAGCATTTTTCTGAAGTATGATAATGTGTCCTCCTTCTTGTGCATTGTTTCCTGAATGAGGATGATAGCAGCCCTGGAATGAAAAAAGAAGTCTTTTAGCGTTATGTATTTGGGGTCAACGCCAAGCCCCCGAATATTGAAAGAAATGATAGGGATCATTTGGACGATTCTGCAGCCAGACTCGCTCTAAGGGGCTGAGATTCAGACACTTCTAGGATAGGAACTTCGACGAGAGACAAGTTTCTGAAACCTTCATTTGAAGCTAAAGGTCTTCCTCTAAAATGCCTACTCCCGCCTTTACATTTCTTCCGGACTGTAATGTTTTTAGCCGAGTTGGGGCTAATGATGGGCATGAAACAAGGATCAGGTTTATGGATTGTAAGCGGCTCTAGATCAAGAGAATCCTTATTAAGCATATGGTCCAAGTCACTGTCAAAAAGGTTTACAGGAGACGATGTCGGAGAGTTTAAAGGAGTCGGAGCTCCGCATTTGGATTTCCCCTTATTATCAGGCCGACCAGGAAGTTCCGGAGATGAGGAGGAAATGGATATGGGAACAAAACCCACAGAAAAGGATGCCCCCTTCGACGGCCCCAGAAAAGAGATGGGATTAAAGTCTTCATGTTGCATGGAGGGGGGGGAGGAACAGGGCTATCGTCCCTGGGTTTTGTAAAGGGGGACCTGTGGGGAGCAAACTTCATGCATGAGACAGGGCTGTTGGCAGATAGAGGGCATTTGGTGACAGATTGCATGCGTTCAGGAGGGGCATCCATATGGGTGCGATGATCTTGTAGAGGCCCCGGATTACAAGGACTGTTGGGCGGAATAGGCGATGAGAATGGAGAGGATTGGCTACCATTTATGAAAGATTTTTTGATTAGTCGTCTGTTTGCAAAAAGCTTTGCACTAGGACAGTTTTTAACCAGATGACCAGTACTCCTGCAAGCAGCACACCTGAAAGGTATACCCCAAAAATCCAGCCTTTGGTAAATGGTCTGATTCTTCCAGCTGATTTCGATATGGTCAGGGTAGCCTCCCTTGAAATACCTTTGAATGAGAATCCAGGCTATTCGTTTGTCTCTTTCTCCCAGACACCAGGGGTCGACGTAGACAAAGCAGCCAATAGCATTACCAATCATCTCCAGAGATTCATTAGACCAAAGTTCCAGGGGCAAATTCGGGCATTTTACCCAAATTAAATTGTTCACAGGAGTGTTATTGAGCGGGTTGAAGCCTATGTACCACCTGTACAGGGCAAGAAAACTCCTCTTGTATACCCAAGGACGACACTGGATGGCTTCTGCATCAGCGGCATCTAAGAAGTTGAAGCAGTACCAGTCTTTCATGAGACTGGAAATTATCGGTACATAACCAATAACTGGTTTCCAGAAGTCAGCAAGCCATTTCCTCATGTCGCTATCAGACATTTCTGGGAAGTGCCATTTCCCGATGAGGGCCTTGTGCTGAAGATTATCAATTCTTTCGTCAAGCTGTGCTATGTCAATTCTTAAAGCCTGCGGAGGATGGGAAATTTTGGCCGGTTTATGCTGTTTGTTGTATTTACGGTCCTTTTCCATATTGGAGGGGATATCCTTTGACGTGGATGGTTTGATAACCAATTCCTCCATCGTGGCCAGGGTGGCAGCTGACCAAGCGTGTTCAGCCTCCACGGCAGCGTTGACAAGATCCTCCGATGCGATGGAGTCATAGACTCCTTCCATGCACCGCCAAAGGAGGAAAACTCGGGATGAGGAAAAAATCCAGAAAGATCCGAGACAGAGATACGGATCAAAGGGCCAGACTTAATCTACCACATTTACTGATCATCCTATGGGATATAAATGGGAAGCATTTGGTGAAGAGGAAAAAGGACATATGAAGTAGAAAACGAGAACAATCATTGTCAGGGATATCTGCGGGGATATAAATGGTCAAAGCATATGAAGATAGAATAAAGGACGAAGGACATCAAAGGAAGTACAAATTATGGCAGAAGCTTCTGCAAATGAGTTAAGAGGCATCGCCCATACCTACCAAAATCCCAAAACAGATATGTTTCAGGATTTGGAAGTATGGCAAAGTACCGAGAATTAGGCCAATTTCACATCCTCCTTAATGTCTGGTGGAATTTGAATAAACTGATGACGTAGACTCAGGCCAGCTTTTGGACACCGGAAAACCCCGAGCTTACCGGAATTTGAAAACAGGACCTCTGAGGGGAATTCTATGGTTGCGCAGAAGGTTCATCACACAGTAAACAGCAGCAGTAAACTTTGACAATGCACCACCAGTATCCTATCTTGAACCTTACATCATTGCAAGGTTTGTAGATGACAATTAAATTCCTGAGTTTGTGGAAGAAGGATTTAATCATCCTGAGGACACTACACTCGGGCCAAAAACGCAGGAAGAGCTAAGACTGTGGAGCTTTCAGCACTATTCAGCGTCCATTGGAATTAATAACAGATTAAAACTTCAAAACTAATATGAATGAACATGCATGAATTCCAGGAAACTGAATAAGTAACAACGGAGATGATATAAAGTTCGCATAAAAAACAGCAGAGTTAGAGATGAGATTGTGATTATACTAACCTGGAGACGAAGCTAGAGCGCCCAGCACGTTCAATCCATGAAAACCAGACTTCTATCGTCCAACCAGTGAAAAAAAGTAAGGGGAAAAAACTTTCTGGTTGTATGGATAAAGAGTTCTGTAGGGAAACGATGGGGAGAAAAAACAGAGTGCATGTCGGGGAGCTGAAAGAGGTGGGGAGAGCTAGATAAACGGATGGGAAGATGCGCAGCGCATGTCCAGGAATCAGTGAAGACTGCAAGTGGAGCAAGATAATGACAGGCTGACAGACAAAATGAAAAGGTGGCGAGTAATGCTGGGAAACCAAAAATGGCAGGCCAAAAACGTAACATAGGCAGAGAGAGAGGTAAAAAGCTTGTGTAGCCTGTTACCTGCTTATCGCATGAAGCATTACGTGTCTGGCGCTCGCAAGGATGAGCAGAAGATGGCGCTGAAGATAGGTTACTCGTCGCAGTTCGGCATTGGTTGAAAATGACGCATGGAAGCAGAAAAATCATGAGAGTGACACGATGCAGGCGCTGGCTTCGCTCCCATGCTCTCCCTCAATAAAATCCAAACAGTGTCACTCACTTATTGCCCGAAGTCCAGAGCTTATTTTTACTGAACTTTGTTTAATCTCTATCCTCGCAAGGCGGACTAGGTTTCAAATTCATATATATTATTTATTGCCTTCTCAGGATATTAAGGCTTTTAGAATATATTACAATATACCCCTTCTAAAGTGATTATCTGGTTTTAGGTCATAACAATCTTCATATTAGTGGTTTCTATCTTCATCCCCATTGGAGTTGTTTCTCTAATTTCATCACATAGAGTATGTACTCTTCATCTCAGCATTAATGTCTATTTAAAGTTTTATTTTAACTACTAAAAGACCCACAACGAATATTTTCAATTTCATATTTAATGCTAGAAGACCAACAACGAATATTTTAATTTTCATATTTAATGTCAGAAGTAACAGTGATTTGTTCTCATTTTCAGTTTGTGGAAATTGTGTACCAATATGAAACAGACTGCATACCTCAGCGATATAGAGTTAATAACGATGTCAAACTGGCCTACATAAAAAATAGTACGATTCCCAAAAATTGCAGTTGAATAATAAAACTGAGGGTTCATCTTGATTCTTGATCGCTAGTATTCAATTTTATAAATTTATGGTTTCTCATCATTAATTTATGAAGTAATAGATAGCAATGGATGAAGTTAGCTCTGTGACAAATACTTGCTGAACATGAAGGTATTATCATAACTACAAATATTTACAGAGAATGTAACAGAATATTTCTCTCACTCTACAGGTGCCAAAGAATATGATACATCCAATTTATGTGTATTACCAGCTTGATAACTTCTATCAGAGCCATCATCGGTGAGTGTGCATATATATATGATTATTCAGACAATAAAAGTGATACGAATATAATTTTTTTTTAATAAAATAAATTGATAATAAATAAAAAGTGATGTTTTAGTTTTATATTAATTATATTTAATGGTGTGATTGTGTTAGTAAATAAAATGTGATAAATTAATTGAATGAGTTTTAAGTGATTAAACAAAGTAAAATAGTTAATTGAATAAGACTCGTACTATACAGTAAACTGACAAAAACAATATTTTTTAAATTTTATATAAAAATTATAATATAACTTTAAATGTTTTATATTCTTAATTTTGTTATAATATAACTATAAATATTTTATATTCTTAACTTTATTTGATAACTAAATGAAATTGTAATTTTATATTATAAAATTATATTTCTAAAAATATAAAGTTGAACCATTTAAATAACCCTTTGTAAATTTATATTATAAAATTATATTTCTAAATATATAAAGTTGAACCGTTTAAATAATCCTTACATTGTGTTATACCACTCGTTTGAATGTTGGTTTATTCGTTCAACAGGGTGGTAATTTGCGTGGTAGCACATTGTTAGTGCGACAGCTCAGCCAACTTTTGTAAACTGTGAATGGTACTCCACGTACATAAAAAGCAATAACATTATTAAAAATGTAATGTCAGGAGGTTAAAACAACAACAATATTATTATCATGCCATTTTGAATCCATAATTTCAAATTTCACAAAAAAATCAATCACAATATTATTTATCTAATATTATTAATAATATAATAAATTAATATTTCATAAAAATAAATTATTATTTACATAAATATAGATTCATGGTCTAGTTATTAAAATAAATGTAATTCAAATGATCACAATACCATTTTTCCTGTGATATATTTTTAATATATTTGTTCTTAAATGCATGCAGTTTTTTATATTTTTTTAAGTAAAATTATTAAATGGGTGATACAATGAGATGTTATCTAATTTTTATTCTTTATCGTTATAAGGAACAAGCTCCCCTACCATCATTGAATCTAAGACTCCTCAAATTACTCTAACAAAATAATATCTAAACTCCTCAAATTACTCTAACAAAATAATGATTCATCATGATTGAAAAAAAACATTTGCAGGTACGTTAACAGCAGAAACGACCAGCAGTTAATGAATGCCAATAGTCAGGATGAAACAACAGGTTGTGACCCTGAAGCAAAAACCAGAAACAATCTCCCAATTATTCCATGTGGACTCATAGCTTGGAGTTTGTTCAATGATACCTACAATTTCTCCAGAGGGAACACATCGCTTACAATGAACAGGAAAGATATTTCGTGGAAAAGTGATCGTGAACATAAATATGGAAAAAATGTTTTTCCCAATAATTTTCAGAATGGAACTCTGATTGGCGGTGCTACTCTCAATCCATCAATCCCTGTAGGTAGTATCCTTGTTTAGCTCTTTGGCTGGTTAGCTGATTGAGTTTAAGGGGTTGTAAATATCAGAAAATAGTAATGTGAGTCTCAAGATAAGGGAGAGATCCAAGGTTTAAATCTTTTGTTTGTAATTCAGTTAAAGATGAGATAACTGAAAAATCCAAGTTTCAAATCCATTGTTTGTAATTTAGTTTAGGGACAAAAAACAACTTAATAATAATAATAAAATTGCTTGTTTAAAAATTATTAACCAAAATAAATAATTATTTAATCCTTTGCCATGGTTTGCCTCTTCATCTGGTATTGATGATGAACCACATTTATTGGTTAGAAAAGCGTTAGCCAAATAATTCTCTTATCTGATTTCTACCGAAAAACATTACTTAATTCATTATGGATCACAGAAACTTGAATACAGAAACTATTTTTTTTTTCAGGGCAAAAAAAGCGAGATTGTATTATATAAGATATATAAAAGACAGATCAGTACATTTGCATGTAATTCTGTATATGGCCAATTTATGGCTTGAAATATTTGAAGGCCTAGAAGAAAAGGGAAGCATAATCCCAGCAGAAGAGCAAAATTCTCCAGAAAAAAACGACAGACCACAGGGCTGTCATTCAGAAACAAAAATTAACATTTCTCATAGAGACAACATAGGAGTAGCTTTTCAGAAGTACTCGATGGGAAATTCACATTATGCTTCAGCCATTCATAAACAAAATTCGGAGGTACCATAGGACAAAAAGAGGAGCAAAAAACAGTGCATACCTGTGCTTCAGCTACTATGAAATTTAGAAATCTGGAAGGGAAAAATCCTGGATAGAGAAAATATCCCCTTCAGACGTTACCTTCATAGACCAAAGGCCTGGTTCCGATTGTAAACCCTCCTTTGACAAAAAGTCTGCTTGCTGGTTCTGTGTCCTGTTGATATGGTGAATAGAATATCCTTCCATCCTTCTCCAGAAAAACCTGATCTTGTCCATCCATCCTACCAGGTGAGGCTTGTAGATGTTGTTTTTCCCTGATACATAATCCACCATTACTTTGGAGTCTCCATAAATTGAGACTGCCTGAATATTTAGAAAAAAGCAAAAATTTAGAAGGCCAGCAAGGGCCATCGCCTCAGCTTTGCTGTTGGAACCCATTCCCCCATTCCAATGGATGAGATATTGAACATCTTCATTCATTATAATGTGCACTCCGCAACCGCAGGAACCTTTCTGCTCGGCTCCGTCAAAATACGCTCTTGGCAACACTGAGTGAGGCTGTACATGTTCCTTATGATCCTCCTTTTTTTGCTTGTGAGGCTTTTCCGGTAAAGAGTCGTAGATTGAGACAATATTAGATAAAATTTCCAAGAAAGGCACTTTTCTGTCATTGAAAATAACATTGTTTCTCCATTTCCAGATGCTCTAGAGAGTGATAATAATTATCGGCCTCCATGAATCCTTCTGTCCACTCCACCACAGAAACGCTTCTTTTGTGGAAGCATGTGTAATATGTGGGATTCCATACAAATTTTCCAGAGATTGCCACAATAGTTGAGTTCTTTGGCAATTTAAAAACATGTGACAGTTGTTTTCCTCAGCTGATTTGCATATTAGACAGATACTTGGCCCTTGCCATCCCCGCTTTTTAAAGTTTTCCCAAGATAAATTTTTGTTGTGGAATGTCAGCCATGAAAAATAAATCATTTTGGAGAGACATCCCGATTTCCAAAAGACAGTTGGGAATATAAGATTGGGAGATGCACCCCTTAGACCAATCATATTCTGATAAATATCCTTAACACGAACCAGGTTGATACCTTTTGAATTCTTCCATATAAGACAATCAGATTCCGAAGAGCGGAAAATGTTGCAGTTTCTCAGGCATGTCCTGATGATCTCCCATTGTCGAGCTATAGAAGCTGGCATCCCCATATTCTCTGCCTCTTTCCATAAAGGAATCGATCCCTGCCAATCTGAAATCAATTTATCCCAATAGAAGAAACCTTTTCTATGAAAAATTTTTATTAAAGTTTCAGGCACAAAGATCTCCTCGACACCGCTCAGAAAATGGTCTCTTCCAATAAGGATCTTGCTACCAGATTGGAAACTCCATGTTAGATTCTTCAAAAAATAACTTTCTATCTTGCAGAAGCTCAACCATATTGATGACCCATAAGAGGAACCTATCCTTCCAACCCTGTACCAGTGTGAGATATCCTTACTGCCCATGTATTTCTTTTGAATTGAGTTGCTCCATGGGCCTTCTCCATAAATCCCTCTCCACAAAGACTTACATAGAAGTGCCTTTCCGAAAGTCCGCAAGTCCAGCAGACCCCATCCCCCCATGCTCTTTGGCAAAGAGATATCAGATAATTTGGAGAGATGAAATTTCCTTTTTTTCGATTGGCCACCCCATATAAAATTCGCAGTTAGCTTATTCATTTTTTGAATGATACTTGTAGGTAGAAAGAATAGATGGGCCCAGTATACTGCGAGTTGATTTAAGACCGATTGAGCCAAGGTCACTCTTCCTGCCAATGATAAGCATCTGTATTCCCAAACTGATATCTTTTTGTAGTATCTATCTAAAATCCATTGCCAGTCCTTCTTTGAATATCTGTTTGCCTTTAACTGGAAACCCAAGTATGTTATTCCATGCTTAATGGATTTCACCTCTATTCCAAAAAGTGAAGATAACCATTCTACTGCTTCCTTATTGACATCATTATGATAGATTACTGACTTTGATTTGTTAATTTGCAGTCCTGTAGCTTTTTGAAAGTTTTCAAGGATGTCATAAAAACATAACCAGGTGAGTCTGCACAACATACCAAACATAAGAATATCATCTACAAATAAGTTATGCGAGATGGAATTGTTCCTGCATATTTTCAATGGGCTACACCTGTTTTCCTTGACTGCCTTATTGATGTGGAGACTTAGGCAATTCATTGCCAAGATGAATAAGAGGGGTGACAGGGGGCAGCCTTGGCGAAGCCCTCTAGCAGCTAAGAAATAAGAGGATGGAATCCCGTTTACAATGATAGCATAGTTCACCTTCTCAACACATGCCATGATCCAGTCAATCATGTTGGCCCTTAATCCAATCTTTGCAAGTAAACACCTGATGAAAACCCAATCAAGGCAGTCGTATGCCTTGCGGAGGTCGATCTTGAAAATGACAGCATCAATTTTTTTTGAATGCATGGCAAACAGACTTTCTTGTGTATTTGCAACTGCGTCCAGAATATTTCTTCCCTTTAAAAAGCCGTGTTGATCCTTTGTTAAGAATCTTGAAAGAGTTTCTTTGATTCTTTCCGCAATAATTTTCGAAATAATTTTGAAAGAAATGTTACAAAGGGAAATCGGTCTAAAGTCTTGGAAGGATTCTGCTTCTCCTTTTTTGGAATGAGTGCTATATGAGTGGAGGAAATTATCTGGTTGATACTGCCTGATATCCTGGATCCTTCTACCATTCTTAGCAGATCAGTTTTTATAAGATCAAAAAAGTGTATGAAGAATTCTATCGTCCAGCCATCTGGACCTGGACACTTATCCCTTTTAAAAGATTTCATTGTTTCTAACAGCTTCTCCTCGGATACCGGCTGGAAAATTTGATCATTTAGGTCATCATCGAACATCTGTGGAAGTAAATCAATGCCCCATAAAATGTCCTAAAACCTGCAATCCTCAGCTCTCTTATACTGATTTTCAAAGTATCTTACGGCCTCGTTTGAAATGTCCTGTTGAGAGTATAGGAATCCTCCTCTTCCATCACTTATTTTCCATATAGAATTTTTTTCACACCTGGAACTCGCAAACTTGTGAAAAAATTTTGTGTTCTTGTCCCCCTCCTTAAGCCAGATCGCCCTACTCTTTAATCTCCAAAAAGCTTCCTCCTGTTCTAAGATTTTTAATTTTTTCTTTTGTAGCTCCTTTATTCGGCATCTCATTTTGAAAGTGAGGAGATGAGAAGCCAGGGTTTCCGAAGTGCTGTCCAATTCCTTTTGGATCTCCTGAAGAGCTGTTCTATTCATTTGCCTTTTCTTGATTTGCCATTCCTTGACCACCTTTCTAATGGCGTCCAGCTTGTCCCTGAAGGTCAAAAAAGGAGGAATATTCTGCGTTGATGACAGATCTCTCCAGGTTCTTATAATAAGATCATTAAACTCCTGTTCTTCCAGCCATGTCCTATTAAATTTGAATGAGTAGCCCTTTCTAAAGCCCTTTTCTCTCCAGTCTAAAAGTATCGGTCTATGATCTGATATGAACACATTCTCAATTGTTGAGAACGGCATGCCCATCTTATCAATTATACTAGCATGTAGGATAAATCTGTCGAGTCTTTTGGCTATATAAGCCTCTTTGATCCTTCCATTTTCCCAAGTCGGGAGCATTTTGAGGGGGTTTATATCAATAAGATTCCTGCTTAAAAGCTCATATTTGATGCGGTCTGCAAGTGGATCCTTCTTTCTGCTGATACCCCATGTTTCATCCAAGTTTAAAGTGACATTTAGGTCTCCTGCAATCATCAAATATTCAATGTCAAAGATTTCTGAAGCAAATAATTTCTCCCAGAATGGCAATCTGTTTTTATAAGGAGCGTATATGTTCAGAATGTTGATGGGATAGTCATTTCCCCTGATTTGAGCTGAGATTAGAATGCCCGCCAAACATCTATATGCCTTTGCTTTGATCCAATCAGGATCCCATAAAACCGCTAGGCCTCCAGAAAGGCCATTAGCTTCCAAAGCGGTAATATGCCAGGAGGGAAACATTTTCCTGAAATAGGAAATTGACACAGAAGTGTTATGCATGGTCTCTTGAATTAATATGATTTTAGGACTTGCTGAAAGGAAAAGATTCTTTAGGGCCAAGAATTTTAGGTCTGCCCCTAGACCTCTTACATTCATGGATATGATGAATGTCATTGGGGATTCTTTTCGGCCATGCTTGCTCTAAGAGGCCATTCTTCAGTCATATCAATGATAGGGACATCTATAAGAGAGAGATTACGAACTCCTCTGCCTGCTCCATCGACCCTCCCCCTGAAGTGTCTACTGCCCCTATTATTTTTTCTCCTCACTGTAATGTTTTTTGCAGAATTTGGGCTTATTTGAGGAGAAGATTGTTTCCCCGGCTTGTGAATAGTGAGGGGACAAAGTTCCAGCGATTTCTTGTTTAGAAGGTAATCCAAGTCGCTGCCAATAGAGTTTGTGGGCGAGGAAATAGGGGTGTTTAAAGGGGTAGCCGTAATCATAGATTCTTTTCCTTTTCCAGATGGAGTCTTTTTCTTTTTTGGAGACGGGGAAGAGGATGGAATGAGGGTAAAGTGGACCTCTCTGTTGAAGTCTTTACAGGGCTGAGGGACCGGGGGAGGAAGAGGGATTTCATGATCAGAGGCTGGTTCCAGAGGAGGCATTGAAGGAGAGATAATATCCAGCGGATTTGGGATCTTGAGATGAGGTGGAGATTGTTGTTGGATTTCAAGGTTACTAACCCTTCGCTGATCATCTGACTCCGATGGAGACAGACTTTTTGAATTTGTTAACTTCTCTAGTCCCGGGGATGGGGACTTTGTCCTATAAGTCTTTGCAGCAAAACGGGGAAGACCATGATGCTTTCGATTTTTTAAGACAGGACGACGAGGGCAATTCTTGATTAAGTGTCTCGTCCGGTGGCATGCAGAGCACCTGAAGGGCACTCCCCAAAAGTCCAGCCTCTGATTTATTTTCAGCTCCCTCTAGAAAATATCAATATGGTCTGGGAACCCTCCTCTGTAAGCTTTTTCTATGAGAATCCAAGCCACACGCTTATCTTTTTCTCCCAGGCATCTAGGATCAACATATACACATCTTCCTATGGCATTTCCTATTTCTGTTAAGGTTTCCTTTGACCATAACTCCAGGGGCAGCCCAGGTAGCTTGACCCATATCAAGTTGTTGGTAGGAGTATTCTTCAACGGGTTATAGCCCATATACCACTTATGTAACGCCAGAAAACTCCTTCCATACACCCATGGCCTATTCTGAATGGTTTCCAGATCACTGGTACTCAGGAAATGAAAGCAATACCATTCCTTCAATAATCTGGCCACGATAGGAACATAGCCTATCAGAGGTTTCCATTGTCGTTCGAGCCAGATTCTCATGTTGGAGTCATCCATCTCTGGAAAGTGCCATCGGCCAACCAGAGCATAATCTTGGAGGCTTTCTATGCGATCAGACAAGTAAACACTTTCAAGCTTGATTGCCGCAGGCGGGGAATAGTTTTGATAGGCTTCAGATTCTTTTTTGAATAGGTCGAAGGCTTGCCATAAGCCTTTTCCTTTTGAAAAACATCGGTTTGACTGTCTTCGCGGCAAGGTCTTGCCTTTGCGCGATCTTTTCCATCCATGTCATCATAGGGGTACGAGGGTCGGATAAACATATCATCCAGCGTGGATTGCCATTTATTGGACAGCTTGGCGGCACCCTGGTAGGATTCTGCCTGAATGGCCGCATGGACCATGGCCCCCATGGCTGATGAGTCAGACGTAAGGTCCATTCATAAAAGGTCCACCTACCGTCTTAACTCGGAAGTACTGATAAATCCAAAAGGGGATATGTCAGATCAGGCAATTAAGATTGTAACATGAGTGGACAAGTCACTCTCTGAATATAATACCCATAAAAGATAGGATCAAAGTAGCAAAACGAGGTTTTCTGACAAAATAGGATCAAAGTAGCAAAACGAGGTTTTCTGACAAAAGGACTGATCAGAAGAAGCCTCGGGAACAGGGGTTAAATTTGACGCCCGTATGGACGTATTTTGCATTTTTACCCGTAAAATACGTTTTATTTTTGAACCTCCACGTCATGCGGAACTTGCCATTCATTTTCAAAACCGTCATATTGACGGGCATGTATAAAAATTAAAAGTTTTAATTTTTTTTTTATAATTTTTCTTTATATATATTTAACCTATGGCATTTTTAATATGGTGTACCGCGTGTGACAGTGATCGGATCAGGATGCAGATTTTGCATTCAATTAACATTTAATTCACATTCGGCCCTTCGGGTTTACCGCTTACCAGTTATCAAATTAGCATTCAATTCACATTCGGCTTTTGATATGTATCGCATTCGCATAGCGTTTGGTTTTTATACCCTGAAATCTCTGCATCAAAAGTAGTTGTATTCAATGCTCTGGTGGGTATTCAATGCTCTGGATTTATTGGGGTTGGTATTGACAAAACTATCCAGCACATTCTTGATCACATAAACATTGCGGTTCGCTGCCAGAAGGAAATGGCATCTCTGAAAGATCTGGTAGTGAAAATCAAGCCTATCGTTAAGGAGATCCAAAAATACCGGCCAGCAATAAACAGGAAGGAAAAAGATAAGGCTTCAGCTGTAAACGGATGGCTTAAAGAGTTGGACGCCCTTCTCCAGCAGGCATCTAAAATGGTGCAAACTTCCACAATACCTATGTGTAACATTATATCTCGTTATCAAACCAGCCGGAGGATCAGGGGTTTGATTTCAGAGATCAATGAACATATCGAATTGTCCCCTCTGGTTGCGTTGGCCCAAATTCCAGAGCTACTAGAGGGTCAAACTCAAAAGCTCCAAGAGGAACTAGGGCAGATCGTAGCCTTGACTTCTTCAAGCACTTTTGCAAGTACATACCATGGTGTTCTGGCTCCAACGAGGTCTGCAATGATGAAATTGATCGACGAACCCCTTATAGTGGGACAGCAAAAAGCATTTTCAATTCTCGAAAAGCTGGTAATCGATGAACCCAAGGCGAAGAGCATTGGCGTTGTTGGCAAGGGTGGATCCGGAAAAACTCTTCTTTTGAAGACGCTCTTCAACAGCCAAAAGGTACGCAGTAATTCTAAGGATGGTTTATTACTTTGGCTCACTGTTTCGCAAAGTCCCTCTTTCACTGCTTCCTAGTTCCTACCCATTATCATTTGATGTTCCCAAAATATCTATTTGATGTTCAGATTTTTTGTGAAAATATGAGCAGCACTGTTTTACATAGTTGAATTTAACTTTAATGTATAGAATATTTTTTAACTATTATTACAAATATCCCTATAAGATTACTTTCGTTTTGCTAGTATATTTCTTTCATTTTTGAATTGCAATGGTTTTAGCAATGCTGCCTTCCTCCATTTCTGAATTAGTTAAAATCACAATGATGGCAAAATCCGTGATGGGCTTATTTTCTGGGCTGATTCCCGTGAAGATTATTGACTCGACATGTTGCTTCCATATTCGATCAAGATCATGTCTGTTGCGGTTTTGGACTCGTTTGATTTCGAATGCCTTCTGTTAAGTCTTACAACACCATATTAATATTGGGTGATGTAAGTTGAAGCAAGAAAATGTGGTAAAAACTGAATAATTAATTTTGAAATTGGAAAACCAAATACTAAATATTAGTTATTTTGCAATTGATTACCGCGGGCAAATTGGAAAACAAAACACGCCGTTTGCAATTGATTTCCGCGAAGAAATTGGAAATCAAAACTCGCCGTTGCCGGGGATCGAACCCGGGTCACCCGCGGGCCGCGTGATAGGCGGGAATACTCATCGAGTCATCACTATACTACAGTCTACAACGACAAGAGATGTTAGATGTACTAACGTATCTAATAAAACTAAACGGTAAACGAATTCGAGACGGATTACCTGGAGTCCCGGTTTCTTTCTGTGTTGACATTAGATCTTCAAGATATGTTTTGGGATATTAAACCAGCTGAATTCTGAGTAGTGGGTTATGTAAAAAATTGAGCTTTGTTTTGTATTTGTTGTAAAAAATTGGATTGCACTTTCAACAGCGGTTTGTGCAGTAAATAGCATTAGACTGTTGGGTTTTGTCCGAAATGAGGTTGAACACAACTTTTTGTCTGCAAAGTCGGTTGTTGGGAAAGGCTGGGAGCCACCAAAAGGGTCGTTGTATCCAACCGAGAAATCATGCACATTATGTTTTTGGTTTGAAAATTATTTCACAACTATTGTTCTTTTATTGTACAATTTGAAATTAGATGAAACTTGTACAAATAAATTTTAAAAGTCATATGAAGGGCAGTTTGAAAATAAAAACGTCATAAAAAAATTCCTTGACGGGTAGGGTCACCCGTCAAATTTAACCCCTGCTGGGGAATAATCAGAGGGCCAGCTGTCTTCCGAATTTGAATGAGGATGACGATAACATGAGATAGGATATGTGATATGGGGTTTAACGGTAAGTTTCGCTCGGTGAAACCCACGAGATGGAGGTTCAAATTTCGTTGAGTACATGGCCTGTTGTGTCTTGGCTAGAAGAGTAGGCGACCCCAGAGTGGACGTCTCGGCTCTTGTTGAGGCATAAGTTAATTGCTATTGTGTGCGGCTTGCAGGCTGTTGCACCTAGCCTAGGTTTATAGTGGCAGCCAGTTGGATTTGATCCTGGGCCTGTTCAGGATAACTCTCACCAGTTACCGATTATCCTAGATTTAAAAAAAACATGAGATAGGATATGTCAGATAGTGAGGAGTTTTTGAAAAACGGCGGCTTTTCTTGTTCCCGGATATCTAATCTCGTCCTTTGAAATATTAATTGATCCTGGATCTCGTAAGATTTGAATCAATAATCTCTGCCCGAGACAGTCCTGGGAAAAAGGGATGTGATCAGGAGGAAAATCCGTTACCCCAAACTTGATTTCCGGCACCCAGAAAAAGAGATCCGGCCTGGAAAAACCAGAGGGCCAATGGTGTCGAAAAGATGCCAGACCAGTCCTCCAATACAAAAAACCCGAAGATAGAAAATCTCATGTATCAGCGGTACAGAGATTATTCAAGATGTAACCTCAGGGCATACAATGCAGCAACAAAAAAACTCACAAACACACCACCAGGAGCCTAATTTAAACCTTATATCTGAGCACGGTTTGGTTATGACAATATAATTTTTTAGCTTGGAAACAGATACCCATGACCAGTCCGGTTTTGCTGGCCCCGACATGTGAATTTAAGTTATGCCAGGGAATTAAAACATACAGACCCTTCTAGGACAAAATCATTCTTTTATAACAGAAATTAGAAATTCGACTTCAGGCTGGTATCACAAACCAGAAATTTAAACCATTTTATATGTTCTAAAATTCTTTCTAGACACAATTCTTTATGAAAAACAGGAGAATGTAGGAGTACTGACCTGGAGCCGCAAGCATGCCGAGAGCAGGGTGCTGAAAAGAATTGCCAAACATACCACGACCAGACCACCAAGACCGGAGCAAAAAAACCAGGGAAAGGGTTCAGGAGAACAGAGAAACTCAGGTAGAAAGCTCCTTCCAGAAACGATGAGGAAAAACCGCCACTGCGTAAAGAGTCGTGCAGGGAGGAAGAAAAGAGTTCTCCATAAAAATCTTTTCCTTTTAGTCAGGGTAGGCTTAATAGATCAGACAATGAATCAGCTGATAGAAAGGAGGAGTGAACGTGTCATAGGGAGCAACTAGCATGCAGGCTCCTTCCTCAAACAGGTGATAGGAGGAAAAAGCACGATATGAAGCTCATGGATGCATGGGATCGTTTCAGGATAAAGTCGGTATGCAAAAACGTGGCATGAAAGTGGTCTGGATGACATGCATTGGTTCTAAAAGCTGCCCCGATAAGTATCCATTCTCCGCCGCGGTCTCTGGTTGGGTGTTATCAGCAGCACACCTCCGCTCGGCAGCCAGCTCCCAAGTCCAATATTGGAACTCCGATCTTCATCTGAATGCAGAAATTATATTGCTATTTAATCTTAGTATGTTTTTTCTGTTCTTGATAATAATAAAAAAAAAACAGAGAATCAGTGATTACGATTACCATTGCTTACTGGTTCGTTTGGATGAGCATGGCAGTTAAGTGAGCAAGAGGATCTTATGGTGTGGATGCGACCAGCAGCACTTCCAACCTTCAGGAAGCTGTATGGACGGATTGAGGAGGACCTCAAAGAAAATGATAGCATTACAGTGAATTTGTTTAATAATTATAATACTTATACTTTTGGTGGCACGGAGAAGGTGGTACTTTCTACCACGAATTTTCTTGGAGGAAAGAACAACTTTCTCGGGATAGCTTACCTCATTGTTGGAGGTCTCTGCATTTTTTTGGCGATGGTCGTCTTCTTGATGCATATCATAAAACCAAGGTACGTGATTTTACTTTGCGGTACAGTTTATGCCATTCACTTAATGTGTTGGACTTAATGTGTTGGGTACATGTAGGTCAAAATGGATTAATTTAATTTTTGATAATTTTTTAAATATTTTGAAATTTAATAGATAGAATTACTATCTTAGAGTTGTTTCTTTAAAATTTGGGTTCCAAGTGACATTACAAAGAGGTTAATGTTGATTATTTTTGTTGTCAGGCCTTTGGCTGATACTGCATATTTATCATGGAACAGAAATTGTTGAAGAAATCTTGCTTAAATAGCTTTTAGGCATATATAGTCGTGTTCAAGATTAAACTACTAAATATATGGAGACTAAATTTCCTATCTAACTGTTAAACTACTAAATATATGGAGACTAAATCTCCTATCTAACTGTTAGACCACATCCATGAGATTAAGTAATTATAATTGTACCAGATTTCTATCTAACTGTTAGACCACTGAAGTCATTATAATTATACCAGGTTTTCTGACTTGTATCAGATGCTTTATGCTGCCTTCATATCTAACCACATCCATGAGACTGAAGTCATTATAATTGTACCAGATTTTCTGACTTGTATTAGATGCTTCATGCTGCCTTCATATTTGAAACATACATGACATGCATATATTCTTTGGGCACCTTGTCGGGTAAATCTGTTGTTTGTACGGCCATTGATGTTTCAAGTATGAAGCTGTAAAGTTTATGGATTTGAAATTTTGTATTCAATTCATACATATTGAAAAGGTTAGTTACAGCAAATCCTTAATGTTTTCCAGGCGTAGAATTCATAGATATGTTAGCATCTGATGTATTAAAACAATGGCCAACCCTTTGCTTCGACTAAGCTTATTTATGGTTTTTGGTATGTGTATGAGTGCACATCGTTTTTTAAGCAAAAATATTGTGAGAATTAGATTTTCATAATTTTAATATACATATATATATAATTTCAGAAATAGTATTTAAAATTTTAATTTATTTATGTGTAAAAAAATTATATGACAAAAAGTGGACAAGATTTAAGACCCATCTGCCCCATTGAACGCAAGCTATCTCAATATAGAAAAATGCAATACAATACAAAAAAAAATATAGATATGAATGAATGCAGGAATACTGCAGTGTGTGGTGGTGCAGGTGAGGTTAATATTGGTAAGTACATAGGTCTTTCGAACGCTATGGAGGACGATGACAGACTTGTGTAAACACTGCTGATGACTCTGCTGTCTTAAACTGAGTGTTTGGCTTTTCATAGCTTGTGAATATGGTCCTTTGCAAGTTTCCATGTACGTAATATACTTTAAATTCACATCTTCATCCCACTTTCATGAATTCCACAAACATAATGCTCTGGCAAAAATTCAAAAGATTCCATTCCATTGCTTTGGGTGTTTAATTAATCTAATATAGTAGAGTTTAGGCTTCTGTGATCCATATCAAGTTTACAAAAGATTTTTCGGCGAAGATCACATGAGACATCATTTGTCGACGCGTTTTGAACCAACCAGTATGGTTCATCGTCAGGACAAGTTGAAGAAACAGATCCAGCTTAGCAGGTTAAATAGACAGAGCAAAGCCTCCAACGGCTAAAAAGACTAACAGCTACTTTTGACTGGGTACCGGGATCAAAAACCTTATTTTATAAAAATGTTACCCTAGGGGGACCGGTCCTTTAAATAAAAATAATATTATGATAAAAAATATTAGAAATAATTAAAATATTAAAAATAATTAAACAGTTATGTTCAGTTATTATCTAAAAATAATTCATGTTAATAGTTAGTTAAAGACAAAATTGTTAGTCTTTTTAGCCGTTGGAGGCTTTGCTCTGTCTATTTAACCTGGATCTGTTTCTTCAACTTGTCCTGACGATGAACCACACTGGTTGGTTCGAAACGCGTCGACAAATGATGTCTCATGTGATCTTCGCCAAAAAATCTTTTGTAATCTAATATAACTGATGCTCCGACAAAAGATAGATCATTCAATGAATTTGATTCAAAATATTTCATTTCATTGATTTGGGTGTTTTTATTAGTTTAATTTATTATGGTTTTTTTTTTTTACAGAATTTTTAGGAAATAACAAGTTCCAGTGATTTAATTTTTTAAATTTGATTATTCAGGGTTATAAATTTAACCAAACTTCTTCTCCGACTATCTTCAAAAGGACGAACACAATAGATCGCAAAGCTAAGACACCAATGTCCCAAGAACCAGAAGAGATGAAGGAGATGCGAGATAAAGAAAGTTGGAAGACCGTAGAGAAAAAAAGAAAGCTGCAACACCAATCTCGCTAAGAAAGACGAGGACCCAAACAATTAGAAACTAAGAAAATTATAGGTCGGATAGACCAATTTCATTTCAGTGGACGTTAACCACCACCACCATCATCATCATCATCAGTTAAAAATATAATTTAATAAAAAGAAATAAAATTCTTATAGAGAAAGCAAAAATATATTTTTAGTTATTTTAATAATAAAAATAATGGAGAAGCCGATGAAGAGCTCTGCTACTGCATCCAAACCCTAACCAGCCGCCGCCCTGTTTTTTCGCCCTGCTACAGCCGCCGACTCCTTGCTGGTCGTTAGCAATGGATATGGCGGGAGGAGGGGAGAGCTCTGCTCCCCCTCCAAAACATTCTGCGCGCTCTGACGCTACCAGGCACACTCAGAATACGCCCCCTTCTGACGCCGATCCAGAAACAGGACAAGGTGCAAATCAGAAAGAGGAAGCAAGGACCCATACGGCCCCTACAGAAGAAGCAGAAGATGACAAAGAGACGCCTGCTAAAGCCAAAACGAATCAGCATAAGGTTACATCAGCCACCTGCATCCCAAAAGCAGCTGAACCCATCAAAGTGGACCTGCCCAGCCAGCGCATCAATGGTGAAATCCAGTACATGCAAGACCATGCACTCATCGGAAAATTTTTAGGCTTCTGGCCAACGGAAAGGGCCTTACAAGGCTGGATAGCCTCCAAGTGGAAACCCAAAGGTCAAATAACTCTGCAACTAGGACCAAAGGGCTTCTTCACTGCTATATTCCACTGTGTGGAGGACAGAGTGAGAATATTCGAAGGAGGGCCGTACTTCTTCAATTCTTCAGGCCTCTATCTCACTGAATGGAAGCCCAGATTCAATCCTGACAAGGAGGACTTCAGCTGGGCGCCAGTCTGGATCAGGATGTACTCCCTCCCTGCAGAATACTGGAAAGAAGAAACACTTGCAGACATAGGCAACAAACTGGGCACCTTCATCAGAGTGGCAGCTGAGACAAAGACTCGCAAGTACACCTCTTATGCCAGGATCTGCGTCCTGATGCACCTCACCAACGCTCTCGCGGATACGGTAAAGCTCTATCATGATGATTATGAATGGACTCAATCTTTAGATTATGAACACATTCCCTTTCGTTGTCGTAAGTGTCATGAGCACTGTCACCTTTTCCGTGACTGCCCCTTAAATGTACAGTCCAAAGCAGCTGCTGCTGGCTCTGAAATGGACTCAGAAGGTTTCATCAAAATACCTAACCGCCGCAGGCATGCCAAAAAGAGCCAGCCAGCCATTGAAAACACTCCCAAAGTGGACCACCAGAATAAATTCTCCGTTCTTGCAACGCAAGAAAATATTGGCCAACCCAGTTCTGATCCCCCTCACATTCCCTCCCCGCCCTCTCCACCTCACTCTCGCCCAGATCCCATGCAAGTATCTGTCCCTGATCCACTGAAACCCACACCCAGTCCCACTATGGAGAAAGGCAAATCCATATCAAATTTCAGTCCCTCCTCATTCTCTAAAGAACACTCCCCAGAGGCTAGCCAGCAACAGGACACCGATATGGAAACCGATGTCTCTCTTGCTCTCAGGCTTCAGCACGAAGAGGATGAGGAAGCTCTAGATGACAACATTGATATGGTAGAAGATCAAGCGGAGGTCACTATAGATGGATTAGACATCTTCACACTTGAAACGGCATGCAAACAAAAAGAATATAACTCCATTCAACCCTGGCAGATCGACAAGCTGGAAGGAGTTCTAGCCAAGGCGCAGCATAACAAAAGCCTGGGTATCCAGGGAGGTAGCCCATGGGATGGAAAAAAGCTTCTCAAAGACCTCAAGAAAAGAGGACGAAAGACAGAACTCCAGCGCACAATAGCATTGGGTGAAATACTTATGGAATCGGGGCGATTCCCTAAGTTGACTAAATTCTACAAACCCAAACAATAGTTTACATGAAGCTAATATCATGGAATGTGAGAGGATTCAACAGTCCCTCAAAACACAGAATGATCAAACACCTGATTCAGCAAGAAAAACCAACCATAGTTTTTATGCAAGAAACCAAAAGCACCACGGATGCTATTGAACGAATCCGAGGCAAAGTCTGGGCAGGAAGCAGAGCCATCTCTGTTGATGCTTCTGGAGCCTCAGGAGGCTTAGCCATCTTTTGGAACCCTCAGATAGTCACATTATACGACTTTCACGCTACACTTCATTTCATTCAAGCCTCATTCCATCTCATTGGCACTGGCATACATGGCCACCTCACAAATGTCTATTTCCCTCAATTAGTTCAGCAAAAGATAGAACTCCTGGAAACGATTGCTCATCTCAATGAAAGCAGACAATTCCCACTATGGATTGGGGGTGGCGACTTCAACATAATAACTTCACTGACGGAGAAACAGGGAGGCCGAATCGGGCTCGACAGCGACAGCGAAAGCCTCAAAGAATTCATTCGAACCAACCATCTCATGGACATCCCCACCTCTAATGGAATTTTCACTTGGACAAACAAGCGACGAGGCATACAACACATAGCCTCCCGCCTTGACAGATTCTTCCTCTCTGACAATGCAATCCATCTTGGAGGGGATTTTCATGCTTCCATTCTTCCTCAAGGAGGGTCGGATCACTGGCCAATTCTGCTACAATGGACCAGACCAGGCAATCAATGCAACAGACCCTTCAGATTCGAGGCATTCTGGTTCACAAACGCCACTTTCAAAAAGGTTGTCCACGATGCATGGGCAGCCTACATTCCGCCGCAGGGTGCCAAAATGTATCAATTTCAGCAAAAGTTAAAGAATCTGAAACATGTCCTCAAAATATGGAATCGCACAAGTTTTGGCAACATTCAAGAGAAGCGCTTACAACTAGAACAGCAAATGAGTAAACTCCAACAAACCCTCATCCTCCAAGGCAGAACAGAAGAACAAGCACAACAAGAACAGGAATTATGGAACCAAATCGAGGAGCGCAGGAAGCAAGAAGAAATACTCTGGCGGCAAAAATCAAGAATCAACTGGCTCAAAGAAGGGGAGAAGAACACAAAATTCTTCCATAAGACCACCATTCAACGGAGAATGCATAATAACATAGCATTCATCAACAACCAACAAGGTGAAAGAATTGAAAAGCATGAGGATATGGAAAAGGAATTCACATGGTATTTTAAGGAAATATTAACAGAGCCCATTGAAAACAGAGAAGCAGCCATCCGCGCCATCACACAGCACATTCCAAGCATAATTACTGAGGATCATAACAACAGATTACTTCAGCCCACCACCATGCAAGAAGTCGAAGAAGCCATGGCTCAACTCAAGGATGGAAAAGCGCCAGGTCCTGACGGTTTCACGGCTAACTTTTTCCATGAATTCTGGGACCTCATCAAGCAGGAAGTCTGGAATCTGGTTGAAGAATCCAGAAGCATGCATTGGATTCTTCCGTCCCTCAATACAACTTTTCTAGCTCTGGTTCCTAAAGGCGAAGAACCCAACAGGCCGGAGAACTTCAGACCCATCGCTCTCTGCAATGTGATATACAAGCTCATCTCAAAGGTCATTGCAAATCGGCTTAAGCCTCTCCTCCCCCTACTTATATCTCAGGAGCAGACGGGCTATGTGGAAGGACGGCAAATTATGGATGGAATCATTCTTTCCAACGAGGTCATACATTCTCTAAAGATCCTCAAGAAACCAGGTATGATTTTAAAACTCGACCTCTCCAAAGCATTTGATAAGCTTAGTTGGAATTTTATCCAAAAAATGCTTCTAGCCTTTGGATTTAATGCCACATGGACCAGGTGGATCATGAACCTTATCACCTCCCCTAGCTTCTCAGTCCTACTGAATGGATCCCCCTCTCCTCCTTTTCGGCCCTCTCGTGGCATAAGACAAGGGGATCCTCTCTCCCCTTTTCTTTTTGTTTTAATGGCTGAGGGGCTTAGTAGACTACTCAAAGCAGCCACAGCCTCTCGCAAGCTTAAGGGCATCTCCATTCATGGCCTCAATCCGCAGACCCATCAACAATTCGTGGATGACACCATGTTATTTGGCCACCCGTCCTCAAAAGAAGCTTCCATGTTTAAATCGCTCCTCTCCCTCTACTCTGAAGCATCCGGCACCTCCATTAACGCCTCCAAATCGCAGCTCTTCTTTTTCAATACCCCCCCCTCCACTCAAAGGAACATAGCAAGAATCCTGGGATTCACCATCTCTCATCTGCCATCCAAATATCTTGGCGCGCCTCTCTCGGCCTCTGCTATTAAAAATACCTCATGGCAATCCCTCCTTGATAAGCTGGAATCAAAACTCTCTTCGTGGACCTTTCGTGCTCTCAATATGGCTGGCAGATTGGTCCTTATCAAGTCTGTCCTTCAAGCTATGCCGCTGTATCTCTTCTCCACTCTGGCAGCTCCAAAATGGGTCCTAAAAGCTATTCGCAACCTTCAACGAAATTTCCTCTGGGGCTCCTCGGGCAGAAACCGCAAATGGGCCCTCGTGAACTGGAAAGATGTATGTAAACCCAAAACAGAGGGAGGCCTTGGGCTTCGAGATCCTCTACAAAGCAACAATACTATGGGAGCCCGCATGTGGTGGAATTGGCTCTCCAAGCCTCACACACCTTGGGCTCGCTTATGGCAAGCAAAATACGCAATGGGAAGTCAATGGCAAGAACTAATCAGAATCAATCCCAGTGCCAAAGGCTCTCCAATCTGGAATGCGGCGAAGATACACAGCAGCTTCATACAGGACCATAGCTTTTGGGAAATACACTCAGGAACGTCAGCCAGGTTCTGGGAGGATTCGTGGCAGCAACTCCCCAAGCTGACTAATCTATTCCAGATGCCACTCTGGCAATCGTATATGCATCACGAAAACCTCATTCACGTGCATCAATTCTGGCAGCAAATGCCCCATCAAGAATACCGAACTTGGAGATCTGCTAATAGCTGGCAAAGAGACTGGGCAGGGGAAACATTCTCAGACTTGGACCAGGAACTTGTGCAACGGAAAATACACCACTCTGACCAGCAGGACAAGCTCAGATGGGGTCACAGGCACAAGGGCACTTTTACCACGCAAGAGGCGCATTAGCTGCGCTACTCTAATAGCCAAGAGATTCAAGACCAAATCTGGGCACGAGTCTGGCTTCCTGGGCTCTGGCCCAAAATCTCAACATTCCTTTGGCTGCTTAGTAAGAGGCGTATACTTACTTGGGATAACCTGCTAAAGAGAGGATTCGTCGGGCCCTCTAGATGCCCGAACTGTAACCTCCACACTGAAACAATCGGCCATTTAATGGAGTCTTGCCCACTAGCAAAGCAACTTTGGGAGCGGGTGGAGCACTGCAACAAAAGAGCAGCTCCACGGAGCGAAGATGTGACGGACAATATAAGGAACTGGGCCAAGAATCCGTTTCGATGCCAAATACTCAACTCCTTATGGGATCTCACTCCGGGTTTCATGTACTGGCTGCTCTGGAAAGAGCGTAACTCACGCATCTTCAACAGCTCCTCCAGATCAATAGATGCCCTGTGGCTCATCTATAAAAGAAATGTCCAGGAAACCCTAGCTATTCGAACCTGGTATGACACTGATATGCCAGAAACGCAACAAGAAAAGGAAATCTTTAAAGCATGGAATCTTGACCTTTCAGCCTTTGCAAAGGTCACCACGCGTCCCCCCCGTGGCCCCACCTCTCCATCCTCTTGGTCCCCTCCGGCTCTCAACTCTTTCAAGCTCAACTTTGATGGGGCGGCAAAGGGTAATCCTGGTCCGGCAGGCTATGGAGGAATCATCAGAAGTCACACAGGCAAACCCGTGCACATATACTATGGCTCTCTAGGCAAAGATACCAATAATGTTGCAGAAATGGAAGGACTTTGGCATGGGATTTGCTTCGCAGAGCAACTTCACTTCCTCCCTCTGGAGGTTGAAGGCGATTCCCTCATCCTAATCAATGCAGCCAAGAAAATCCAAGCAGGAAGAGCAGCAGACAAGGTAGCGACCAGCTGGAGACTCTTGAGTAGGTTGGAAGCCTTGGAAACAAAGCTTACAAATCCACATAGCCTCACCTTTCAGCATGTGCGAAGAACAGCAAATAAGGTAGCCGATAGACTGGCTAACCAAGGAGTTTCCCAGACTTCAACTTACTTCTCAGGACCCCTGGACACAGTTGAAGATGAACAACTCAAAAAAGAATGCATCACCCTGGTGCAACAAGATCTCTCTCCCCCGGATGCGGGTGGTCGCTAGACACTTGGCGTATAAGGCTCGTCCAAAGGGCAGGTGTCCGCCCGGACGAGCCACGCATGACGGGAGGACACACCATCAATTCACCAACCTGCAACATTTAAGGAAGGGAGTAAAGGGAGTTGATAGAGGCGTCCTGTCGACATTCAAGGCGAGTCTTGAGAAGCGCAACATGGCGCTTCATAACCGCATTCTCTCGGACATTCTTCCGCCATTCCTTTCTACAACTGTTATGTTCTTGCCGGAGGTGACGGAGGTTTTGAACTTCGACTGTCATTCTTGCCCAGAATGTGAATGTGGGTGTGTTGCTGCTGAAGAGTGGGGCAATTGGCAAGCTCACAAGCAAGCCAATTGTGCCTCTGAGAATTTGGCAGCGCCTATCTATCCCCGTCTATCGTTAGCTCCTGTTCTGGCTTCGTTAGAAGGTGTGGAGGCACAGAGTCTCAGCTCTTATCCGCGTCTATCGTTAGCTCCTGTTCTGGCTTCGTTAGAAGGTGTGGAGGCACAGAGTCTCAGCTCTCATTCAAGCTTTGAGAAAGAGGGTCAAGGCTCTGCGGCCACAGCTTTTGGCAATTGGGAAACAAAGACCTGGTCTGGCAGTATTTCTGTGCCAACAACGTTGTTACATTGTGGAATTGTGCGCTCTGTTCAGAAGACCAGCATGCATCGCAATCGTGGAAGGGGCAACTGTGGTAGGGGAGGTTATAGTGGCAGAGCCCCCTCGACTTCTTCCTCAATTGAGGAAACCTCTGAGTGCAGAAGGCTGAGGGGAAGGCCCCCGGGCAGAGGCAGACTGGGGGAACCTCCTGCGCGCATGGATTGTGGGCATACGGAACACCCAATGGTGAGATACCGCCTCCCCTGCACCTTAGCCAATTCTACTTTCTTTGTGACTGTCTCTGTGGAGCATTGCAGCAATCCCTGGGAAGATGATGATGGCAACCCACGGGCCAACCCTCCGCGTGTTCCTGGGATTGTTCCTACGGTGGATATGGAATTCCCTGCTGTTGAGATGATGCGGCCCTTACATGACCCGGGAGCGAGCCTGAGAGAACCTGTTGGTGACTCAGGCGCTGGCCCAAGCGACCGTGGAACGCACAACCTTGGTAAAGCTATCCTACAGCCTCCATGCTGCAAGGCAGAAGATGAACCGCAGACCACTGATGAAGATTGACATGCCCAGCTCGCGCTCCAGGTTTTACAGCAAGAATTTTTCTCAGTCAGCTTCCAATGCGGTTATATATGAGTCTGTCACTCTGTCTCTATGTAATTGTGTCGGTTTTATGTTATCTCTGTTCTGTTTCGATGTTCTTCAAGTGTTTTTGTCCATGTGTCAGCTACATGAGTGTGGCTCTAAGTCTTTGTCCATGTGTCCTATGTAATTCTGGCATGAATTCTCAGGTGTCTACTGTCTGTCCTTGGACAAATTTTACAGGGCCGCGGCCCCGTTGTAATTTTCACAATGTAACTCTGCTCTTGCTGTAATATAATAGTTTAGCTTTACTTAGAAAAAAATAATAATAAAAATAAATTTAAATTAGAAAATTTATATAAAATTTAAAGTGTTTTAATCAATAAAATTAATGAAGGTTCATTATCTTTTATTTAAGCATAGGTTTATTTGTTTTGGAATAAGTCTTCTCAAATTTTAATTTTAATTTAATTATTAATAATTATTAGGTGGGTGGTGGAGATTTAACCTCTATGGAATTTTCTAGAATATTCATAGTAGTATTCACAAATCAAATGTTGACATTTATCTCAAAAGTTGTTATATTTTTTTTCCTCTTAATTAAATTGATTAATTGAAGAAAAAAAACTACTATGAAAAGTGTCATATGAATTAAGTTATGTGTTTTTGGGCCTGTGGTATAGCTTATTTATAGATTAATAATTCCCACATTAAAGTGCAGATAAGTGTTTTGATGCTTATTATGGATTGTCAATTTACTAGCCATTTAATTTATAAGGTTGTGCTAGTTTTATTTATTGTTAAGGTTAAAAGCATGTGTTTCTATTTAATAGGTTATAGGTTCAAATCCATAGGGGGTAGAGTATGTACACTGTAGACTTTAGTACTCAAATTAGTGTTTTAGATGGGTCTCTTGTTCCACAAACAAGGGGGTATTATAAAACAATTTTGTGTCTCGCTTGGTAGTGATCTTAAAATTACATTGTTAAATTACTATTATAATTAAACCTGAAACTTTAATAATTTTTTATATTATAGAGAGTTTGATAATTAAACAATTAAGGCACCTTTTAGGTTTCTTGGATCTATTCTATGTGAAATTTCAACCTTATGAGTTAATATAAAATATTAAATTACAATACTAATATATCACTTCATTTCTCTTTCCTTTATCATTTTACTCCAAAATGGTGAATCGTCCCCTATGGTTGACATCATCATATTGAATCCTATTGATTCTTATAGAGTTTATTTTTGTTGTACATTTTTGTTTTCAGGCCCATTTTTTACCTCAAAATTTCTCTATTGCATTATCTACCCTAAATTTGAATCAACTCTAACCTTTACATGGACATACGGAACAACAACCTCCTCTCTCCCTTCAATATTTAAAGGATAACCCTATGAACTAGAATATCTCACATCCTCATCAAAATTCACACCTCAACTAAACCTGATGTGATGGAGCATTGATCCTATATAATGTAGAAGTATGATTTTATCCAAAAATTAAAAATGTCATCACAACATCTTAAATCTTCAAGAAAGAGTAACCACCTATGAATTTGAATAAATCTAACTCTGGATTGTAAGCCATGAACCTAACTCTATCATCCCTTAAGTGAGCTTCACAAGCCAAAAATTTCAAACAACCATGATCATGGGCATCTCTCACATGCACATCAAAACCTCCATTAATTGAAGCATTAATCTCAACAAGGTCAACTCCCTCCTTTTGATAGAATTATAAAGCAAGAGTATCGTAGTGGTTAAATATCACAAGTTGTATTAGGGTTTCCAAATGACATAAACCCTTAGTGATTTTCTCTCCCAAGAGATGAAAATGAAACACTTCCTTCATGCCCAGATTGTAGCTTATGAGAGAATATATATTTAATTAAATATGTATCATTTTCTATGAATCACCTGTTATGTTTGTTGTAGCTCACCAATAGTGTTTGTTATGAATCCCTTGTACTGATTTATACAAGTCTACATTTGCTACAAATACATTGTATATGTTGTTTTAAACTTTATAGTGGCTTTAGATCATATTTGAGAGAGTGAATAAGTCTTCTAATTAGTAGATTTCATGTGAATATTTGAGTTGAATCTAATTTATAAATGTTATCAACATATAATTTTTGCATGTAGAACAATTTTTGAATGCACTAGTTTAAATCTCATTTGAAATATTCAAATTGATTAGTGTGCATTGGTAAGTTGTAATAACAAATTGCATTGTTATATTTTTAAAATGGTTTATATTGATAAAATTTGATTTATATATTGTAGCCAACAATTAAAATTTTAGATTAGTAAACTTTAAATTTGGTTGTTGATATGGAGATATGTTACATATTGGTATCAAAACTAATTGATGTATTGGTGAAGGAAAAAATTTAGTACCTTTAACCTCAATTTTAGGGAGAGAGGGAACTGGGGTATGTTACAAAGTGGTATCAAAGAGGAGTTCAAACACTAGACCTACAAGGTCTATGAACTAGGGCTATTGATTATAGCACTAGGGGATGTATGGCTCAAAAGAAATGAATGATAGTGACTTTGGTGCCATGTTAAGCTAACAAACATGTTATTCTTGAATATGTGAATACTAATTGTTGTAGCCATAATCAATGCTATATGATATTTTTGATTGAATAATGTTCTATAATCCTTATGGAGATGTCTAAAGGATGATGCATTGGTACTACCATCAAGACTTAATGATGTTCGCCCTTTAGAAACTCTAGCATGTTTAATTGTGTGGATTATTGATTATTGAGTTTGGTGTTTTTATATTATATGAAATGAACCCCTAAAAGGATAAGAACCCTAGTGATTGATGATACTTATTCATTGTGCGTGGTTTTAATGCATGAGTTGAAGGTATTAATTTTGTCTTTAGAATGGCTATCCTTAAAAGCTAATATGTTCTTCACTTATGGTGATGCAAATGATTGTTGAAATGAAATTGTCTTATGACTATTAGGAGACAGTTTAATCATCTTTAAAATATTAATCTTGGGTGCTACATCATATTGTTGATGAGATTTAGTAGCAACATCCTTAAGTATCATGTATACCCATGAAAGAGTAATTTTCTTATGCATATAGCTTGGTTGCGTGAATTTGTTATTCATAAAGAGAAATGTATATGTCTATTAACATGCATACATGGCTATTGATATGAATGCATGAAAGATTTGATTGAGTAACAAGAAGTAGTACTTGCTATGATTTGAGTAATGTCATTATTACGTAGTTGACTTCATCTTAAAGGTTATATTTTTAATGCTAGTTTTGAGTGGGTCATATGCTACTCTTTAGAATGAACTAGCATGAAATGCTCTTGTAGCAATTGTGCAAGAGTGTTATATATGACATGATATTTGACGTATTTTCTCTTTTTGTTGATACTACCATATTAAATGAACAATATACTTGTGAATGATGGTAAGCTTTCATAAAACAGATTGATATCAAGTATGAGTTGAAGTTCTTTAAATTTTCTTGTTATATTCTAGGTAATGCTAACACTACTTGGTTTTTTTTAGCATGGAAGTCATGTTTCCAAAGATGTTTAAAGAGAAAGTATCAAAAAAGTGTTTTATTAAATGAGAATTTTGCAAGCATGAATTCATTATAAATGGATATAAAATTTTGTAAAGTAGACTGATTTCAAGTTTGAGTAAAAATGTGTGAATGAGAAGGAAGTTGTGTAGGTAATGCAGATGTGCATGTACACATATATATGAGTATAAAATTAATGCTCAAAGGCAAGGCTTATATGTATTACACATATCTTTATTATAGATGCATGGATTTTACTATAAGTACGTGTATGAATTTTTGTATGGAGTGAGGAAATAGTTTTTTCTACGACTTAAGTAACAATATTGTTATATAGACATTTTTGTTTCGGATGTTTTTTTAGAAACATATGGAGCAATATTGCTCTAATAGGGTAGTAATCCACTCCTTAGAAAGAGATGGGATGCAAATCTCACCTAGAAAGTGAGTAGGAGTATTATGTGTGACCTATCATACACTAAGTTTTCTTTTCTTTTATTAATGATTACCTCATGGAAGAATATAGCATACTTAAGAGTATGCCTCCAAGACTTGTCATTGGAATAATGTGGATATGTTATAAAGTAACCTAATTTTAGGTCTATGTTGAGGCTATAAGAATGATTTTTAATCATTATGGATGTGATAGTATAATCCTTGGATGCTATTGGTGAATCACCCTCCACTAAAATTAGGGGCATGGTGTGTAATAATGTGTCTTGATAAGGTGCAAGCATTGCATGGGAATGTGTTAAGGCCCTTGGAAACCTATGTAAAGGCCCTAATTATTATTTATTTTTTATATAATTACATAGGATAGAAAATACCCTTTCATTATAATTGTACCCCTTGTCTCCTATATATACACAAAGGAGACCTAGTCTTAGGATCATCTCATATTGTCTTGTATATTGAATTCAATGTAAGAGGAGGTTTCCTCCTCGAATGGGTTGTATTCATTGACTTCTTATAATTTTAAAGGTGCATATTTTATAACATTTAGAATCATAGCTATGATCCTAGGGTTTTTCGCCTTCAATCAAGACTTCATGGAATTTTTGCTATAGTTTTTTTCTTGGAAGTTTTAGATGACAAAATTTTGAGGATATTGAGGAGAACTAGAAAAATACATATTATCAAAATTTAAATTTTAGTTTACTATATTTTCATAGATATATCTTTTCGAATTTAGGGATTGTGACTAATCTTGAAATTAGTCTCAAATGAGCTATCCTTATATTTTTGCTATAACATTTCTTTTGAGACATTTGAGATAATGAAATTTTGAGGTATTTTTGTAATATATTTGAAATACAAATTTTAAAGCTTTCAATTTATGAATCTCTATTTAGTATATATAGTCAATGGAAGATAGGGTTTGCGACTAATTCTAAAATCAATTCTAAAAGAGACATCTTGGAGTTTTGGCTATAGAATTATTTTGTGAAGTTTTGGGATTTTAAACTTTTAGAATAATGAGGAGACATAGAGAATGGCGTGTGGAAAATTATTTTGATTATGAATCCTCATAATTATGATATCTATTTTGGAATTTTAGGTGATTTTGAGATATTTTTTGGGGTTAGAAAGATCATTTTTTCATTTTTGTTTCTAGAGATGTGTTTCAACATCTTTAAATAACATAGGATATATAATTCAATGGGTTTAGTATGGTTGGGAAGAATACACACAAGAACTACACATGGTTTCACCTTTTGGAAACCCTTATAACCCCTTTTGTTAACCCTTTGAGTAGTATTGCATCAAATAATACTTGTATATGGAATTTCACTTTGTTGGATATGAGCTATATTCTTTGCACGACTACCTACATGCATTGTATGTTGTGTTCAACATAGCATGGGGTGAAGCCCCCATGTGGAGGGGTTTGTAAACAACACCCATGAAGAAAAAAAAAATTTGGTGATTTTTTTGCATCCAATTTTCCTGATTTTTGGCACAAATTTTCCGCTTTTAACAATTTTGTAGCACATGGTGGTCCAACCAATGGTTTCATAATTCTATTTAAGGAACTATGGTTATATTCTAATACAAAGTAAATAGATTGATGGTTTATGGATGTCGTGTGATATACATATTATATTGTTATATTGTAAAAAGAAAATCTACTTAAAAAAAAAAAAAAAAAATCCAATTTGGGTTAGTGTATGCACTATTTGCATCTTTCCTATTTTATTAAGAATATATTTGTAAAAAATTAATTGTACAAGGTAATACCTACACACTTTTGTGTTCCTTTTGGTATATAGGAAGCCTCCTATATATACCTAAAACTAACTTAGATAAGTGATTCAACTATCTTATTTCTATAGCACATTGAGAATGGCACATGGAGAGACCACTTTCTAGTACCTAGGTAGTTGGGTAGTATGGATAAGGGCATGATTGAGCCTCCTTAGTTATTCCCTTCATATATTAGGTTGATCATTGTCGTTGGATCCCACACATATTAGAGAGCTATAACACCTAATGCTCATTTATCCTTATTACCCATAAAGTATTTCCTGGGACTTGAAAGAAATATCCAAAATTGAATTCGCCCATTAAACCTTTAGAAAGTTCCTCCGTGACTCAAGAAGAACATTAAGAGATACAAATTTAGTTATCCAACTTGAAAATTAAAATCAGTGAATAATTGATAGGTCAATGAAATGGTGGATTTGGTTCATTCTCAAAATGAAATAGAACATAAGATGGAAGGTAAGATGAATAAAAATAAACAACAATTAGAAATAACTATGGATGAAAATAAGGAATATATGGAAATAAATATGGAACAATTGAATCATTATATTATAGAAACCTAAAAGTGGAAGGTTCCCAAAGTTGATAATATGATTGAAGGGGCTCATGGGAACAAAGATGCTACTAGTAGTGCCGGTTTCGGAGGGATAAAAGTAGCCACTAAATGTGACCTCTTAAAAAATTAAAACTTTGGAGAGTTCTCATTAAGTTGGTAATTTTGTTAAGGGTTGATATCATTAGGTTTACATGCTCACACATGGTTATCAAAATATTTTTGTAGCATTAAGTATGTCTTTATCTTTCCAATCCAATTTTTCCATGTTTGGTGACCTTTAAAACATAAGAAGCCATGGATAGATGATGGTCAGTTCAGTTACCACTTGTACCATCAAGTTTATACTAAATATATAAAGGTAGAATAAATATGAAATTATTATATTGAAGTGATATATGATAAGTTAGAGTTAGAAAATGCATACCCATAGTAGTAATACTTATCATGGAGGTATTTTACAATGACTTCATCATGAAAAAAATTGAAAGGGGTTGTATGTACATCACAATAATATGCATATATTTGATAACATTATTGGTGCTCCACTCACATTTATTTATTAGAGTAAGAGGTGCACTATCAATCATAATCTTATGAAATTCTGTCCATCTAGTATCGATTGCACTCAGTGTGAAAAACATAGTTGAAAATTTTAGTTGGGTTATCATGTCTTTAAGTTCACATTGACATATATTCTAGTATGCCTTTATGGCTTGAAGGTGTGTGATAAAATAAATTAACCTTTTAGTCAATTTTGTATTAGGGAAGTCATTGGGTTCTCTACAAAAATCCTTTATTGTAGTAGGTATTCCATCTTCCATTTTTTTCTTTTTACAAATATAGTGATAGTTCCTTGGATTTGATGGCACATTATCATGTTCAAGTAAAAAATCGTGAAATATTGGATGTTTTCCAAATATTTGATCATAATACTTAGTAGATGCAACCCATATTAATGTAGGTGAATATTCACCAAATGCAGTTGTAACCAATCATTAATACTTACCATGAATAATATTAGGAAAGAAATATCAAAAAGAACTTTAGTATCGTATTCATTTATGGTGACAACTAAATTTCTAGTGATTCCAATTTTATATAAAAGAAAGAAGATTAATTTTGAACAAAATACTGTATTTCTACAAATTCTCATAATAGATTTAGTAATATGAAACAAAAACTAAACACACACAATAAATGAATTCATGTGTAGAAAGAGTTTGTTCCCTATTTCATATATTGAAATAGGACACACACACACAAAGAGAGAGAGAGAGAGAGAGAGAGAGAGAGAGAGAGAGAGATCCCTTAATAGCTAAATTTCAATTTGGACACAGTTATGTAATTGAGTATTCTTTCTACTAGACTCTATCAATTATCTTCCAAATTAAAATATATTACTGACATTGTAATAATATATGAGAAATTATGCTTCATCATTTATTACTAACACCCCCAAATGGAGAAATGAATTTTCTATGATACCTAACATATCTCTAGATATTACAAACTTTGTCCTTCCCATAGACTCAGTGAATATGGCATAGATATTCTCATTTATTTTTTGTCTTGCAGAAAGACTCGCCGGACTTTAAAGATGAAGGTGCAGATAATCTTGATTTCAGCTAAGGCTTCGAGGTAAACTTATTTGAATAGATTTTAGTATCTATTTTTGCTATGTTTTGTGCTTTTATTTGGAAATATGAGCCACAAGAGGTTGAGTCTTACATATGGACAGAACGTGTAATTGTACAAGCTTATATTTTTCTTGGATTCTTACTCGAAGAAAAAAAACAAAAGAAGGAATTTTAAAATATGATCTAAGTGGGCAAAGGATATTAGCTTGAGTGCTTCAGTGAATAATGTGTTTCCCTAACTGCTTGGGTTTAAGTCTCTGAAGACATGGTGTAACTTGCTTGTCTGTGGCACTTATGAAATAGTTATATCTCGTGTTGTGACATAGAATTGACACATTTTTATACCTATTTTCCTTACATTTTCTTATCATTTTGATCCTCACATCCATAACTAACAACGTAAACTTTTAAACGGGAACTATAAACTCAAAACTGGAACTCTAGCCAAAAAATCCTCCGAAGACATGAAAAATCAACTCAAAAATGAAAAGTGTTGGTGCAAAATTTGTGCAAAAAAAACCCCTGAAAATGAAAAATTGTTGATGTGTTGATGTTGAAATAACATCTTCTTCTTTTTTTTCCTTTATTTCTTTTTCTTCTTCTTCTTCTTCTTCTTTTTTTTTTTTTTTGCAGGATAAATTTTCAACATTTTGAAAAAATGGTGTAAAATATTTTATCATGACTCCTAAAAACAATAAAATTTCAAAAGAATAATGAAAACATAAATTTAAAAATGAAAACAAAAAATAAATAAATAATAACAAAAAGTAAATAAAAATATATATTAAAAAAAAAAACAAAAATTAAAAAAAGATAAAAAAAAAAAAATCGAACATAAAAAACAAAAACAAAATTAACAAACAAAAGAAAAATCAATCATAAAAATTATCTCATTGAAATTTTTTTTATAAAAACTATAAAAATAAATAAATAAAAATACAACAATTTTAAAAAACTATTCAAAAAAAAAAAAACAAACCTAATTTATTAAAAAAAAGACTAAAAAAAAACTAGAAAAACCAAAAAAATTAAAACAATTTTAAATAATTTAAAAACAGAAATAAAAGCAAACTAAGAAAAACTTAAAAAAACTAATAAATTAAATTTAAAAATACATATATATATATAGAAAAAAATCAAATAAAAAAAAAACATAATTAATTAAAAAATTTAGAACATTAATATTAAAATCTTAGAAAAAGAAAAATGATTTAAAAAAAAGATGGATGGCAGAAATCCGATTCTGAGAATCAGATTTCAACCCCGCCCACTTAAAAATAAAAAAATAAATAAAAGAAGAAGTTATTAACAATTTTTTTTTGTTAATAATAAATTTTTTTTAAAGGGGGTGGGGGGTGCTGAAATCCGATTTTGAAAATCAGATTTCACCCCCGCCCAGGCCCTTCAGCAGGGCTAAAGTCTGATATCAGAGTTCAGCCCCACCCAAGGGCCTCGGGAGCACAGCCCTAGACGAGCGGAGCTATGTGCAACTCTACCCGCCCAGGGTCACACCCCCTCGAGCCCCTGGGCGGGGCTGAAATCTGATTCTCAGAATTGGATTTCAGCGTCGCCCACTTAAAAAAAAATTTATTAAAAGAAATGTTAATAATTTTTTTTTATTTTTATTTTTTAAGTGGACAGGGCTGAAATCCGATTCTCAAAATCAGATTTCAACCCCACCCTCCAATTTTTATTTTTTTTTTAATTTTAACATTAATGTTCTAAAATGTTTAATTAATTATGTCTTTTTTCAAATTTATTTAATTATTTATTTTAATTTTTAAAATTAATTTTAATAGTTTTTTAGCTTTTGTTAGTTTGTTTTTATTTTTGTTTTTAAATTATTTAATTTTTTTTCTAGTTTTTTTTTTTAATCAGATTTGTTTTTTTATTTTTATATATATTTTTAGTTTTTTTAATAATTTTTTAAAATTATTGTATTTTTATTTATTTATTTTATAATTAAAAAAAAACAAAACAAAACATTTTTTAAATCATTTATTAAAAAACAAATTACATTTTTAATGTTTGTTTTGTCTTTTTTTCTATATATTTTAATATTTGGTTTTTTTAAGTAATCAACATTTAAAAAAAGAAATAAGACAACTAGAAAATTTGTTAAGTAATCAACATTTAAAAAACAATTGGACATAAAAAAAATTTAAAGTGTCAAAAAATATAACATTAAAAAAAATATTCATAGTTAATACATTAGAAAATATAAAGTATCAAAAATAAGCCCTCTAAAAAAAGGGGTTGATTCTCCATCAACACGTTTCAAAATCAATATGAAAATTACTAACATTTAAAAACAAATATTTATATTTGATAAATAAGAAAATTTAAAGTGTCAAAAATATGCTTCGAAAAAAATATATATGTATTCTACATCACCACTTTTCAAAATCGATTGACTTTTTTGCTACCTCAACGAAACAGGTAATCGTATCAGTTCTCGTTTCAAAGTTTACATTGTTAACTCACCACTCTAACAATAATCATTAAGTAAAGTATGTTTCATTTTTATGTGTCATCCTTATTATCTAGTTTTTCTTATAATCTGAAATAAGAGCTAACTACTTTAGACAATTTTATCAATAAATTGACAAAGGGTTATTACAAGGTGTGTGGCTTGTTGAGGTGTTGTTACAAGACTATATCTCCTAGTTTTTCCTTGCAAAGAATGGAGTGAAGACCTTGTTGATGTTGTTTATACATGTTGAACTCATTTTTTACATGTTGTTATCCTATGTTTAGTAATGAAGATTGATTTGGAAAGTTATCCAATCAAAGGCAATTCAACCATCGAAGGGGACATTTTTGGACAATGCGGCTAGCCTAGTTCAAATGGCTAGGATTCTTAATTAACAAATCATTGTAATATTTGACAAGTTGTTACAGCTTGGTTTCAACTAGGTTATTTGTTAAAAGATAGTTATTGTATATTCTTGATTTAGATCACATGAGAATCGAGAGATTCTCATGATGATCTTGTCTTTCGAAAATAGGAATGTATTTTGGAATTATAAAATAATGTACTCTCTACCCACAGGGCACACACATAGAAGAGAACAGAGAGGGGAATACCAGCACTATAATCATGTACTTTAACTTTTCATTAATGCAAATCTCTACCATGATTGGCTTCATACCTTTCTTTTGAGTAGCTTGTGTGTTGTGTAATTCACCAACCCTTACTAGGAAGGAAGGGCCCTCCTTCTTAACATGGATCACTAGTTAGAGGTGATGTATCATTGTGTTTATTTCCTTTCAGATATGATTCATGTGTGATTTATTGTTACTATTAAAATCTTGTCCATGCATTAAGTAGTTGTAAAATTCTAATCTATGTTATTGTATAATAACATAGGTCCTGGACCGTTCCCTTTATCAGTGTGATGTTTATTTAATTTATGTTACATTTTTTTTTGGTTGTTTTACTGAATTGGATGGGTGTTTCATCAATTACTTTAGTGTTGATGGTTTCCAGGACTGTTTCTTCTTTGAATTAGAGTGATCATGTGACAGAGTGAGTTTTATTCTACAATGTGTGTCTTTATTTCCTAAAAGTGTGATGTCCCCTAAGTAAATATTTATCTCATTGTAAATAATTGTAATTATGTTAATTGACTGAGAAAGGGACACACATTCCATTTCTTGAGGTAGGATATTGCTTCAAGGAATGAATGTTTTAAATGGCAGACATGTGTTGGCTAAACTGGTCTTAAATGGGTTGAATGTGCAATAATTTTAACCAACTAGAAAAGGACAGGCCTAGGTGTCCTTAGCCTCTAACAACAAGAAAGATAGGACAAAAATTTAATGGAATGTAATAGGTTGCACTATCCAAGGAGGGGGTTGTGTGGAACCACAAGAAGAGGTAGGCAATTAGTCGTTGAACAATCAAGGAAAAGTCAACATAGGGGAATTTTTATGGAAACTCTCACACTCTCTTGGGGGACCCGTAGAAGCAAGGAGAGTGCACATAGTTGAAGGGAAGAAGAGGTAAACTTGATCTCTAACAACCAGCAATTAAAGTATATGGTTATTCATATCAATTATGCGATTCATAATCAACACACAAACTATTTAACAAATTAGCATAGAATTTTTCAAACACAAAAAATATGACTTATGTGTAGTGGTGATATTCTTTAATTGTGATTTTAGAGTTGAACGTTATTTGAATCCCACTAACTGAAACATATTTTTGGGGAGGAATCTCCACCCAACTATAGGCTTCATTGCACATAATCTTTCTATAGTTGGCCACTCTCAACACACCCTCGAGCCCTCAATAAAATATTACTTCCATGGAATCCTTTTTCTCATAGAACTTTTCTTCCACAAGAATGAATAATATCATTCCCCTCTTCGTATGTTAAATAGATTTGATGGTTCTAAAAATAGAAAGAGATTAGAAATGGATCCGCATACACACAATCCATGTGTCAACATGCCAACTTTTATTTCTTTGTTTTAAGTTTTAATTAGTTCAATATTTATCTTAATTTAATTATTTCTTATTTTATTCATTTTTACTTTTTGTTAACTTTACTTATTTGTACTATATATATAACTCCAGTTTATTATTTACTCATATATTAATAATATTTTATTCATTATTTATTATTACTATTATTACAGGGCATTATATACTCCCTCTCTTTAAGGAACTTCATCTCGAAGTTAAGTTGAATTATCTAACCATTTATTTTATTTTTATTTAGTTATTTATTATGCCACATTTTCCCTACAACCTCTCTTGAACTAGTATACCAGTGGGCATCGAAAGTTTACACATCATCGGAGAAATCCCAAGGAATCTCTGTCATTTTTCTTAACTTTCTGAACAAGGCATAAAGTCTCATTGGTCTATACCATAGCATAATGTTGGCCCCAAGGCTCATGCCAAGGCTTAGAACTCATCTGCCCTGAGGTAGGCATCTAGTCCTAGTACTCAATGACTTTGGGCATCTCGCAAGGTTAGCCTACTCCCTCCACACTCACTAAGGTGCACAACCCCAAGCATCGAAGTCCTCACGCCCGCTCAAGACTTCGGCCTCCCAATCCAATATCAGGCACTCAACCTCCTCAAGATGGTCCCATAGCCCTTCAAGAGCTATCCATCAATATCTATACAAGACAAAGGAACCATTGGCATATGTAGTGTTGATTGAGTTTGTCCTAAACCCATATTGTGTTACGTATTCTCCCTCGCAAGTATGGGCTCCCACGAGATCATCAAATAACCCGACCCTCTCGACCCATTTGTGGATTTCCTATCAATTATTGCATCTCAACATGTGGCCAATGAATTAGTTATAATCATAACATCATAGAAAATAATCTATATCCCACATCATGAATACCATCATGAATACATAACATCGTCAAAACATTATGAATAGTAAAAATTGCATGCTCATGCATTTCATAAAATTTGCATGTAACAACCACATGTTTCACATCATGAAATACCAACATTAATTATAGCATATCAACATATCTGCATCAAATATATATTATGACATCCCATAATAAATTGAACCACAAATCAATATAACCTCATATCATAACACCATAAATATGATAATCACCTTAGTACATATCAAAGATAGAGAAATAATGCATTATAAACATTCCTATCATGATTCATCAGAAAGAAAATCAAATTCCTTTGCTTATATAAACAATGAATACTAACTATGAAATAAGAATATTCAATATCCCTCTAGGATCTAGGCTATCTAACCAATACTATTAGTGTCATGTTTTCTTCAAGATACCAATTAATAATCACTAGAAAATAACTATTTATCCTCTCTCTAATAAATGACATCCTTAGATCAAGGCTCACCAATAAGCTATTCATACTTTGATCTTCACCTTTATTTTATCATATACCTTTATCAATTCCTATCAGCATTGATTTTTTCATTTTCAAATTACATCATTACATGTATATTGTCATCAACTTTATATAAAATATACATGTTTGACATATTAATTCATATATAAATTAAAAGTAAAACTTAATCAAAATATTCATTAACTTACCATTTTATTTATAACTTTATAAAATAATTGTTTATGAATATCATCTTTTAAATTAAAATCACTATTATAAATTTAAGAAATCATTTAAAAACAATTTAAATATGCATATAATAGTATCTCAAACTACACATATATAAACGAACAATACTTATATTTTATAGCTAATAAACTTCTATTTTACTCTTTTCTCTTTATCTTTATTATGTTTTAATAAATAATTGTCCCCTAAAATCATTTTATAATATAATTTGAATAATTTCCTAAATATTTAACTCATATTACTTACCATTTAATTTATCCATTTTACTTTATCACCTTAAAATTTACTCTACATAAATCTTTTACAATGTTACACATTTATTATCACTCATATTTTAAACACACTTGTATAAATAGAATATTTTTATTTTTTATCCATTTTATATAGTAATACAGAAACTAAAACTTTTCTCTTTTCCAAAAAAAATCATCGTTAAAACTTTGATTTATAATTATTTAAAAAAAATGCATTAATTTAATATATTACTTTCATAAAATCTTTATACCACGTTGGAATATATTCGGAAGTAAAGTAAATCTTTTTGAAGCATTACCTTTCCAAAGGCATAATGCTATATAAATTCAAGAAGTTTATTTCGATGAGAATGTATGCTCCCTCTTCGATATTAAGCCATGAAATCCAAATTTTGACTTGATTTATGGAAATTTGATGTACGGAAATTTGGCTAAGAATTAAATATTTCAAAAATATCGTGCTGGAAAGGAAAAATCTTCAAGGATACGCAGTTGGAATTTGAGTTTGAGAGTGAATTTGTTAAATTTGAAGAATTCAAATAGGAAATTTTTAATAGCTATTAGCAGTGAGGTTGGATGAAATCATAAATTTAGAAATTTAAGTGAGTTTCACAATGAAAAGATGTCTAAAGAAGATAAAAATTGATTTGTTAACTTTTTCGAGAAAAGGAGGGAAACTAGTAGGAGCGGAGTATATTCATTAGAGCTCATAACCGAGGTAAAGCTTGGATGGGCTTGTTAATGGGTAGTTTTGAATATATGTAAAAATTGATTTGTTAACTTTTTCGAGAAAAGGAGGGAAACTAGTAGGAGCGGAGTATATTCATTAGAGATCATAACCGAGGTAAAGCTTGGATGGGCTTGTTAATGGGTAGTTTTGAATATATGTTTGTGTAAGGATATTTGAGGCATCTTTGAATGTCTTTTGAAACAGGGATTCTTAATATTGCTCAGAATCAAGGCCAAAATGCCAAAGTAGGTTGCATCCAACCTACTTCCAAATCAATCTAGCTGATAATATATTTCAAAGATAATCAAAATAATTCTGCAAATCCAAAACCTGTTAAGGGATTTTATAAGCATCTTTATGACCACTCGAGATCCAGCATAAGTCAAGTCGATCCCACCCTAAAGAGAACATAGGAATGGGGTGTGAACAACACAATGGTAGTCTAATCTTTGGGAACATAGGAATGGGGTGTGAACAACACAATGGTAGTCTAATCAATCTTTGATGTGAAGCATTCTATCTAGGCAATAACAACCCCTTCAATGCTAAGATGGTATTTTTCTAAAACACAACCTTAAAGAGCGCACTCTTCGAAATATTCGTAATTCACTGTGTGCTGGTAAAAGTTAGTTAAGAAACAAACAAGCCTTAAATTAACTTGCAATTAGTTTTCTTTACATTTGAAGGAATAAAAGAATCATGATTTAAATTTTGTTCCAATGATTTATATAGCCAAACTCCCATCAACCATATACTTTAAATCAAGGAAAAATGGAAAGAGCCTGTGGTGGATCAATGGGTCTTGGAATAGTGGTATAGCCTATCTCAATTGTGATGTAACTGAGTAAGCGAGATAGACATCCTTTTCAACTAACAAAAAAATTTAAATAATTATTACATTGTCAAGAGAAACTTGAACAGAATGTTGTGTAAGCTGATGCAAACTATTTTCACTAAAAGTATGAATGGTTCGGAAAAATATGGATATCTTTTCTGGTAACTATCTCTAGCTAGATAAGAATTAGATAGAAGTTTATTTTATTTTATTTTATTTTCTTTTTAAGTTGGATGGACACATCAGTTGTGTGATTGATGTTTATAATATAGAAACGACACAATTTAGTTTTGACCTTTGCCTATAAATTGTTTCAAAAAAATCGTTATAGCATTTTCTTTCAATTCTAAGGGTTTCAAACTCCTTAATCTTTGAGTTTGTTTCCAAAAAATCACCAAATTTGTAAACCCTAGAGATTTCTATCAATTCCAAAGGTTTCAAGCTCCCTAATATCTTAGTTGGTGGAGAATGATAAGTTTAAAAATAAAAATAAAAATAAAAATAAAATAAAATTAAACTTAAGTTAATATATATTTTTGACAAAGCCAATAATTTAATTTGTATAATAAGTTATATCAAAATTAGACATGCATGTTAGGGCTTATAGGTCTAAGGGTTAAAACCATGCTCCAGTACCATATGTAACAACCCACAATTAAAATATACAACTAATTATATCAATTATATAATTTAGAATCAACACACAAACCATTCAATTAATTAGCATAGAATTTTCGGAACACGAGCAGAGACAACTTACTATATTGGTGATATTCCTTACTTGTGATTTCAAAGTTGAACGATATTTGAATCTCAATAACCACAACAAAGTTTTGAGGAAGACTCTCCAACCCCCCATAGGCTCAGCTACACATAATGTTTTTAGATTTGGCCACCTTGAGCCTTCAATCAACTACTACTTACAGGGAATCATTTGTCTTACCACAATCTCCGTTCACAAAAATGAATAATATCATCCCTCTCTTCATCCATTAAATAGAACAAATTGTTCCAAAAGTGGAAGAGATTGGAAAGGGATCCGCATGCACACAATCCATGTGTTAACAAGTCAACTTTTATTTCTTTGTTTTAAGTTATACTTAATTCAATATTTCTCTTAATTTAACTCTTTATTATTTTATTCATTTTCACTTTTTGTTAATTTTACTTATTCTTACCATTTTTATAGTTTATTTTTATATATATTTATTTAAAACTCCATTTTATTTTTACTAATTTATTTATTTATTATTATTATGTTTTCTTCATTATTTATTATTTATTTACTATTATAATCTTTTCTTTATTATTTATTATTTATTTACTATTATTATCTTTTCTTTATTATTTATTATTATTTACTTATATACAAATATTATTTTATTATTATTACTACGAGGCATTACATGATTTCTAAGTTTGAACTCCACATCAGAGCACCATTACAAGAAAGCTTTTAACATGAGGTTTGCTAGGTAACAAATATCACAAAGAGAGAGAAGTGGCTTGCCTATAAGGCTGAAGAAACCACTGGAAGCTTGTGGCCTGATGAACCTGCTAGACTAGGAAGATACACTTTGGTGCTTGTGAGGGTTGAAGAACCACCAAGAGTTTCCTTGGGGTTAAAGCTCTGGTGCTTGACTCACTAATGAACCACTTAGAGAGTGATTTATTTACCCATAAGAAACGTAACCACTAATGAACCTTCCTTATTGTGGGCTCTCTTATCTTGGCAACTGAGATAAGTTTATTTGTGCTACGATGTTCTAGCACAAATGTGATTATGCCTAAAATATTTGAATGATCACGTGGGTAACTAGTGGATGAAGGCAATGTGGCCTTGCGGCATCTTGTTTCAACTATGCTATTGGCTAAAATCCTAAAAAACACTCCACCTCAATCACTAGAATGTGTCTTGGGGGTGACAGTTGTAAGAAAGACTTGGTTGCAGCTTATCTATGGTTGGGTGGAGAGTTAGAGTCCCACTCTTTGTTTCCAGAACTTTATAGGATAAGTATAATCTTATGTTTGTGCTTGTGAGTATTATATTGTATTTTTTATCACATCATTAATAATAATGTTATCACTAACAAATGATCACCTAGCCATTTCTAAATAGGTGGATCAAAATACACTATGTAAATTTAATTTTACCATAGTAAAATCACTTTCATTGTGGAAAATAATTTAATAAACCACTTTTATTAAATTATTTTTTGATTTAAATCAAAAAACCCCATGAGAATAATTAGATAAATCATTATTTATTTCATTTTCTCTAGGAGTTATTATTAAATCATTATTTTATAATATTTCTTGTCACATTTAACTAAATCCCTTAGGAATATTTAAATAAATCATTATTTATTTGAGTTTCCTTATTTTTGTTATTACAATAATTATTAAATCACTATTTAATAATTATTTTGATAATCACCATGTATGCATTGAGGAGTCCCATGTTATTGCCAAGGTGGCGCATTTTCATCACCGAAAATTTAGGGAAGCCATAGAAATCAAAAGAAGGTCGAGCAACCTCAATAGAGATGACGGCTAGAAAATTAGTAGTTGTTGGATCCTTGCCCTCTCCTCCTAGTCGCTTCCCTACCCTTCCCACACCCTCCCCCTCCCCCGACACCATCCCCAGCACGGGTCTTCCTTGTTTTCCCCCTCCTCACCTTGATCGATCGTTTTCCTTTTTTCCCTTCTCGTCTCTCTATTTTTAGTTTCTTTCACTCCCTCCAGATGAATAATCCTTTTCATTAACCTTATTGTATGAACAGATGAATTATGAATATTCCTTTTGTTCCTAAACATTGATTTTAACTACTAAATTCCCTCCCTCCCCCACCCCCCCCCCCCCCCCCCCCTCCTTTTTAATTATGAATTAACCAACCATATTCTTTGTTAAGTATTTTTTAGGATTTTGCCTCTTCTCAATTCTTTTAGATTCCTTAATCTTAATCATTAGTCCTTTACTTAACTTATTAGGTTTAATAAACCTCTAGGATATATATATATATCATTGATTTATGTTTTTTTATTTTAGATAGGTCTATTAATAGGTTAGGGTCTTGTGAGTTATTTCTTACGATTAATGTTTATGATAATAATATTACAAGAAACTAACTTGCATGATGACTAATTAACTATTTATTTATATATTTATATTTAATTCGGATAATATATATTTACATATTATTCCATATTTAAGGTTTTTGATATATAGCTAATTCATAATATACATATATATTAATTAGTATTCCATATTAGTAATTTTAAGGTTATTAATGATTAATGTTTGATTTAGTGATTACAATTTTTGGTTATAAATATAACAAAAACTAACTTTCATAATAATTAACTAAACATTTATTTATGTGATTATAATTGGAGAAAAGGCCTAGTAATAACTAATTTATTCATTCTCTTAATTTTTAAATACAAACTTTACCTTTATTCAAATGTTGGTAATAAATGTAACGATAATTTTGGTAATAATTACAACAAAAATAAATTTTCCTTTCCCTCGGTCCAATCAGGTAGGCCAGTCAAATTTAGTCGTTTCTCAGTCAAATTGCCCAGTTCAATATAGTCATTTCCTAGTCAAATATATCCATTGGAAGATCTGTTCTCCCTATTTAACATGCAGTCATAATCTGATTATTCAACTTGTCCTAATGATGAACCACACTCGTTGGTTTGAAACATGTCGACAAAAGTATTATAATGTGATTTCCGCTGAAAAATCTTCTCAAATAACTTGATATGGATCACAGAAGCTTAAATTCAACAATTATTTTGATTTCACACCTTTCTTGTTTCTCGTGAAATAATTAATAAATGATTTTATTTGTTAATTATTTCTAAATAAAGGTATTTAACCATTTTAAATTCATTTTCCCTCCCCCATGTGTATGTATGTATGTATGTATGTATGTATATATACACATGTGATTCCTTCACCGAAATGTGGTATTTAATTCCCTTCATACCTGCATCAATCATGGTTGTGAAGCAGGGAAGGTGCGTATATAAGAGCACAGGGAAAGAATCTCTCCATTATTTTTAAACCATGCATAGGCCTAAGAGATTTGTATTCACCCCTTCCCTTAACTAAGTTTCCTTTCGTGGAACTTGGCAATTATGGTATATAACCTATAACCTTGGAATTCAAATTCCAGCATTAATTCAACTTACTATGCAGTGTAATTCCTTAACTCCACTCACATGTGACCAAGGCTCATGCTTATAGTCTTCTAAGACATGCCACCCCATCCTCACTACTCCTTTAAGCACCTCAAAAAACTCGATAATCGCATGAATCACTCTCTTTGGCTTCTATTGGGAATTTTTACTTTACCTTCCACATGAGCCTAAAGCCTCATCACCCTAGCCTACTCCTCGAAACATACTCAAATTCCCTTTCGAGGATCTACTTTTAGGATGATGTTAGCAGCGATGGGGGCCCATTTCCCTTGGAATTCGTTCTCTCACATTATCCTACTCAATTGGGCCCTCATGCCATACTACCCTAGGGCTAAGTCACCCTAATGTCTCCCTCGCTACCCACCGTTATACCTTTTGAGAGACAGACTCTGAGGAGACAGGAAAGTTCTCATCCCCGTGTCTTAACATTTTATGACATGGTAATAATTTCATTACCTTAGCATGGATAAATACTTGACATGTTTTATCCATGCCCACTAGCCACCACATTCGCCCAGTCCTCGTCATCCTAGCAATTTTTGTTGATGGTTATAAGGGAGAGCTCGGGATTGAAGACCTAGGGTGAGGTGGAAAGTGTGGCCTACACCCTTGCATGTTAAAACGAATTTATATGTATGTTTTAATTCCTCCCAGTGATGCTTATGAGCTGATGAAATGCATCAACCTATGACCCTGACTATGAGCGAGTCAGTGGCTGACAAGATACTTATGACATGGATAGCCATGAGGGCTCCACGCAGGACCCACTTGGATGCCATGTGGTGTAGTGCTACTTAATTTTCCATGACTTCAATTAGCCATATCTGATGATCCATGATCTATATTAAGACATTTTATATCATCGAAATCATCTCGATGAGATGAACATTAAGGCATAGTTCGTTTTGAATTTCATAAAGGTGAAAGAAAATGAAAAATTTAGACCCCATCTCCATAAAGTGAATATGGAATTCAGGTTATCAAAGTAACCGCCTCCTCTCAACCTTAGTAAGGGGCTAGGATTAGTAGGGGGTATGTTGCAGAGTGGTATCAAAGCATCCAAGTTCAACACTTGGACTGGATGGGCTCTATCATGGGAAAAATAATGGCAAGGTTCCTTCCAAGCCTTGGGAATCAGTTGGTACTTTGTTATAAAGTTAACAGGACAAGGAGGTTTCATTTTGGATTCGATAAAATGGATAAAACAAATGTTTAAGTGCTAAAATCCATTTTTTGATTGATTGATTGCATGTATGGTTGATATGCTTACCTCGTGATTTAATTATGCAACATGATACTAATGTGTGAAATGATCTTATTGTGATATGTGCTAATGATTTGTTGTCTTTTTTATGTTCTAACCCAATTTGATTGGTTTCATCCAACCACATACCAATAGCGTCTCAAGATGAATCAAGGTGGTAACCTTCACTATGTATATTGAATTTTATTAAGTATAATAGGGTTGTGTGTGCATGATAGCACATAGAGATTACCACAAATAGTAGAGGATGGTATGAAATAAATCCGGAAGACCAAGAAATTAACAAGAAGATGGTGGAATATAGTTCTGACCACACACAACATGGGCACAGAGAAAGATCAATTGAGGGGTAGACCATCCTGACTTAATGAATACCCTGAGAAGTTTGAGTGCAGAATTAAGGAGATACAAAGTTGACAATGAGAGGCTTGTATGAGTGCATAAGAGAGAAGAAAAAGTTAATGCAGTCATCTTGCAAATCTTGTCAGACTTGAAAAGGAAAAGGAAACAAGTCTTGGATATTAGACTTCATGGGGACAGGAAAAGTCCCTTTCCCGAGTAAGAAAGGACTAATGAAGTAGACAAGAGTTAATCAAGGAAGAGGCATAGGGTGTCAAGTGAAGACACCATGAAGGAGGCACTCTATTGCAATATCCTTAAAGGAAGTCAAGCATCCACATGAAACAATAGGAATATATTCAAAAGGCCACATTATCATCATCGCCGCAACCATTATAATCATGAATACGAGGAAGAAAAATTTTGTCAAAAGATTTCAAAAAATCCAAGCCTCCCACATTTGATGGTGAAATAAGTCAATCAGAGGATGTAGAAGCCTGGTTGTTGGGGATGAATAAATTCTTCTGGATGCATAATTATTCAGAGAACATGAAAGCCAAGATCACTACCTTCATCTTAAAGGTAAAGGTTGACATCTATTGGGAAGACCTGAAGAATGTAAGCGGCATAAGAGAAGAAGAGTTGTCTTGGATGGAGTTTGAGGGTTATTTCAAGAGAAAATATCTATCCGAGGGATACTTCAACAACAAGGAAAAGGAATTATATGATCTTAAATTGAGCCATATGACAAATGATGAATATAACTCCAAATTTTTGGAGTTGTTAAGGTGTGTCCCTTACCTCAAAGAGGAAAAAGAAAAGATTCAAGGATACGTCAGTGGATTGCCACCATCCTCCAATGATAGGATTAATTTCAATGAGCCCAAAACAACAGAGGATGCAATCTAAAATATGAAACATTATTACGAGCAGTCTAAGCACAGGTCTGAGTTTAAGTCTGACTGGAAGTCTAAGAATAGTGTCATGCTCAAAGGAAAAAGGTAGAAGGCTATTAATAAATTGCATATATCCCCTACTACTCTAGAGAGTCAGTGAAGGCTCAACATTATTAGCAAATACCACTTTACTCAAGAAGGAGCTACGAGTTATGGGAGGGGTCCCTAATAGTGTTGGATGTGTGGAGAAAATAATTTCAAGACAAGATTTCCCACAACAAAAGCGCCCTAGTCCAAAATTGTACAATGCACAAGAAGTGAAAATTGTGGGAGATGTGGCATGTGGGATGCCCAAGATCTGTGCAGAACTATACAATCGGAAAGTAGACAATCAAGCTTCCATAATTGAGATGGAAGTTGGAACCAAAGGGAGAGTTCCATCTGAAACCTCTATGCATCCTAGAATGGAGAAAGATCATGCTCCAGATTCGAGCAATTAAACAATTCAAAGTGCAGTGGAAACACTTTGGGCCCAAGGAAGCCATGTGTGAAATGATTGATTAGATGAGGGAAACGTATCCCCTCTTATTGGTTGATTAAATCAAATGTAAATATATTTTCAATGGTGTACATATCTTTTTATATAAATCTCCCTAAATAACAATGCTTGGTATAATGCATGTTTTGTTGTATATAGATATTAGACACCAAGGATGGTATTCACCCCCCAAGGGGGAGGGGAGTACGATATCCCCTAAGTAAATATTTCTCTCATTATAAATAATTGTAATTATGTTAATTGACTAAGAAAAGGATACAAATTCCATTGTTTGAGGTAGGAGATTTCTTGAGGGAATGGATGTTTTAAATGGAAAGCATGGGTTGGATGAAGTGGTCTTAAATGGGCGAGTGTGCAATAAGTTTAACCAACCAAAAAAGGACAGGCCCAGATTTCCTTAACCTCTAATAGCAAGAAATATAGGACAAAAAATTAATGGAACAGAATGGGCCATGTTGTCCAACTAGGGGGTTGTGTGTAACCTTCGAAAGAGGTAAGCGGTTAGTCGTTGAACTATGAAGGAAAAAATCGGTGAAGAGGATTTTTTGGTGGGGAATCTCACACTATATTGGAGGACATGTAGAAGAAGGGAGAGAGTGCATAGCTGAAGGGAAGAATAGGTGATCCCAATCTCTAAGTTTGAACTCTAGATTGGAGACTTAGCAGAGGAATCCTTTGACTTGAGGCTTCCTGGGTTAAAAGCATCATAGAGAGAGAGCAATGGCTTTCCTGTAAGGCTAAAGAAACCACTAGAAGCTTTTGGCTTGATGAACTTGTTGGACTAGGAAGATTCACTCAAGTTCTTGTGAGGGTTGAAGAACCACCAGGAGTTGCCTTGGGGCTAAAGCTCTGGTGATTGATTCACTAATGAACCACCTAGAGAGTGATTTATTTACCGATCAATAGCTTAACCATTGATGAACATTCCTTATTATGGGCTCTCTTCTCCTGAAGAGCGAGTTGTAGTTCTTAGTTGTTGTGGTTTCCTAGCATAAATGTGATTATGCCTGAAATATGATCATGTGGGTAGATGGTGGATGGAAGTAGTGTGGCCTTGTGGCATATTGTTTCAGTTGTTCTATTGGATAAAACCCTCAAAATCACTCCACCTCAAGCACTAGAATGTGGGGAGGGGGTGACAGCTGCAACAAAGACCTGGTTGCAACATGTCTATGGTTGGATGGAGAGTTAGAGTCCCACTCTTAGTTGCCATAACTTTTATAAGATAATTGTCATCTTATGCTTATTCTTTGACTACTATAATATATTTTTTATTTCATTAAGATAATGTTATGCTAATTTTGAGGAGTGTCGGTTCTTTCATATGTGAGTTATATAAATTTTATATGGGCTACAAACCTGTAGTGATGTTAAATATAATGCTCAAATGTATAATTCATGCCTGTGAATCAAATTGGGGAAGAGATTATTGTCTACCTATGGAATGTTGATTTTATATGGGAAATATGGGCATGGAATTACTTCCTATTTTCTTTTAGAAGCTCCTTACATATTTATTAATATCCTAAGAGACCAGTGGATCTCTAAGTTAAAATGGGCTTGATTTTTGTCTAGTGTTATCAACCTAAAAGGTCTGCAGAATTATGAGTTAATATAAACCTGTAATTTGTCTATAGGGCTCTGGTGGTTATGAAGGTGAAAATCCCTATTATGTTATTGTATTGCTTATAGGACTGGTTATTAAGCCTTACTCCTTTATTTTCAAGCTCATGAAGGATAGTGATTCACATGTATGTGGTATCATATCCATGTGTATACACACACACACACACACATATATATATAGGCACTTCCTTCACCTAAACGTGGGATTTAATCCCCTCCGTGTCTATGTCAATCATGACTACAAAGTGGGGAACGTGCTCATATAAGAGAATGGGGAAAGAAACTCTCCATACTATTTACACCATGCATAGTCTTGAGATATTTGTCATTTCCCTTTCCCTTTACTAAGTTTCCTTTCAATGGCACTTGGTGATCATGGCATATAACCTCTAACCTTGGCATTTAAATTCCAGTATCAATGCAAATTACCATGCGTTGTGATGCCTTAACTCCTATCGCATGCGACCAAGGCCAAGGCCCATGCTTGTAGTATTTCAGGACACATCACTCCAACCTAGCTACTCCTTCAAGTGCCACAACAACTTGGTAGTCACATGGCCCACTCTCTATGGCTTCTATTGGGAATTCATGGGTCACATTCCATCTGAGCGCGAAGCTTCATCACCTTGGCCTGCTCCTTGAATCACACACGTATTTCCTTCTAGGGATCTCCTTCTAGGATGACTTAAGTAGTGGTGGATGCCCATTTCACCTAGAATTTATTCTCTCACATTCTCATACTCAAATGGGCCCTCATGCCACGTTACCCCGACGTCTCCCTCACTACCCACTGTTATACCTTTTGAGAGACAGAATCTGGTGAGACAGGAAAGTTCTTATCCCATCTCTTAATATTTTATGGCATGGTAATAATTTTTTCACCATGGCATGGATCAATACTTTACATATCTTATCCATGCCTACTAGCTACCACGCCTTCCCGATCCTCACCATCGTAACAGTTTTGGTCAATGGTTATAAGGGAAATCCCAAGATTGAATACCATGGACGAGGTGGCAGGGGTGGAAAACACCTGCGCATGTTAAAATGAATTTATATGTATGTTTTAATTCCTCCCATTGAGCCTTATGAGCCGATGAGATAGTTCAACCCGTGACCTAGACTATGAGAAAGTCAGTAGATGACAGGTGACTTAGGACATGGATAGCCACGATGGCTCCATGTGTAGGGACTAACATGGGAACCATGTGGCGTGACATTATTTAATTTTACATAACTTCAATCGGTCATATCTAATGATCCAGGAGCTATATTGGGACAAATTTTATATTGTTAGAATTGTCTCAACGAGATGAACACTATGGCATAGTTCGTGTTGAATTTCATAAAGGTGAAAGAAAACAAAAATTTAGACCCCATCTCCATAAAGTGACTATGGAAGTCAGGTCATCATAGTAACTTCTTATTGATAACATTAGAAAGGGGATGGTATTAGTAGAGGATCAGTTACAGAGTGGTATTAGAGCATCCAGATTTAACACGTGGACTATATGGGCTCTATCATGGGAAAAATAACAACAAGGTTCCTTCCAATCCTTCAGAATCAATTGGTACTTTGTTGAAAAAAGTTAAAAGAGGAAGGAGGTTTTATTTTGGATTCTGGAAAATTAATAAAACAAATGTTTAGGTGTTAAAAGTCGGTTTTTGATTGATTGACTACACATATGGTCGATATGCTTACCTTGTGACGTAATTACGTAGCATGATATTAATGTGTGACTTGATATTATTGTGATATGTGCTAACGATCTATTATGATTTTTATGTTCTAACCTAATATGATTGGTTTCATTCATCCACATATCAATAGCCTCCCGAGAGGAATCAAGATGATAACCTCCACTATGTATATTGAATTTTATTAAGTCTAACAATGGTGTGTGTGCATGAACAACATATGAAGATCACCAAGAATAGAAGATTATGGTATGCCATAAATCCTAAGACTAAGAAATGAACAACAATATGATAGAATATAGTTTTGACCACAGCATGGGAAAGGAGAAATATCAATTGACTAAGGGGGGTGGGGAAGACTCTCCTAACTTAATGAATATCGTAAGGAGTTTGAGGGCATAATTAAGTAGCATCAAAGTTGATGATAAGAAGCTTTTCCGGGTGTAGGAGAGATAAGAAGAAGTTAATTCAATAATAAAGAAAGGCTATCAGACTTGCAAAGACAAATGCAATAATTCTTGGGTATTATTCATGGCAACAAGAGAAGTCCCTTTCCCATGGAAGAAAACAATAACAAAGTAGACATGAGCTAGTCAAGGAAAAGGCACAAGGGGTTAAGTGAAGACACGGTGAAGGGAGAAACTGTGCTGTAAACTCCTGAAAGGAAGTCAAGCATCCATATGTAGTAGTATGAAGATAAGTTTTGAAGGCCACTCATCGTCATCATCACCACCATCATCGTCATGAAGACAAGAGAGGAAGAGAAATTTTGTGAGAAGATTTCAAGAAAAAAAACCTCCTATGTTTGATGGTGAAATAAGGAAGTCAGCAGATGTAGAAGCCTAGATACTAGGGATGAATAAATCCTTTGGTATTCGTGATTATTTAGAGAACATGAAAGCCAAGATCACTACCTTCAGCTTAGATTGAGCCATATGACAAATGATGAATATACCACCAAAATTCTAGATTTTTTAAGGTACGTCCCCTAACTCAAAGAGTAAAAA